>VUQH01088338.1:27082-40963 GCA_015106775.1 Etroplus canarensis
TACATGATTGTGAATCATCTGCCTTCACAAAGTGTTGTGTTTGTATTGTGATTTCTGATCTGAACATCTTAGATCTTCCCGTGACAAATACCATCCATATTATAATAATTAAGAAAACTTAAACTAATAAAAACTAAACTAAAATGAGCAAACCCACTCTGGAAACTAACTGAAACTGAACTGAATTCAAAACAAAAACGCAAAGCAAATTAAAAATAAAAACTAATTAGAAAATACAAAACTATAACAACTCTGATACCAGAACATCAATGATGTAGTAGCTCATCCAGGTCATGATCCATCAAAGTTCACAGGATATTATAATTTGTGAATTACAGAAACAAAATGATAAGTTTGCTTGTCACTGTCAGTACACTGTATTGCACAAATGAATGAGAATTAAAATCCACTGAGAAGTCAAGGAGGCTCTAAAACAGTCATATCCAAGACAAGTTCATCTCATTCACCACCAAATGGAAGTGTTTGAGTTCAGGAGTGTTTTGACTACATGGTCAGTGGTAACCACGGCCATAAAAAAAAAAAAAAAAAACTACTGGAAAAAAAAAAAAAAAAAAGGCTATTAACTAAACACAGAACCCTCTCAAAGGTAAAAATTAGCAGTCAAACTACAGATGAGAGGCAAAAAGCCCATCAGTTAGCACATGGAAAGTGGACCATTACAGTTTTTTACAGCACAAACAGTTATGGAGGAATTTAAATCATATTTCCAAAGCAGTTTCTATTTGTTAAACTGATGTGTGTGATCAGCACACAGTCTTCTTTTATAAAGTTTGTGTGTGTGGGTACATCGGGTTTTTGTGCACATATTGTCCAGTCCCATCAAACATACTAACAACCTGCTAAGAGAAGCAGAGGATAGCCAGATAGGAAGAAATTACTTACGATTTCAATTTTTTGTAGTACTTTTTTTAAACAATTATTAAACCACCACTTAAATATTTTAAGAACCCCTTAATTCAGTTACAATTTCTCTCCTCAATAAGTTGACATTAGGTAACCCAAGTGAGCTGGGCTCCTTAACTCCCTTTACAGAGGGCCATTCTCCTAAAGCTCTGTTCATTGTGCTGGAGCATTGTAGCCCTTGGGCTGTAGCAGTATAAGACGACCCTGTGAAATCAGCTGCTTTTCCTACATACCAGCCAGATGTGGAAACCAGGAGCACAGAGCAGTTGCAGAAAGACAGTGGGACTCAGTGCCACTTGAGTTGTCAGAGGAACCCAGTAATTTACTGTTGAAGCCCCTGATGACCTCCTGCACTAGTTTTATTCACCACTATGAAGATTTTAACAAATCATTCACATGCATGGAAGTAAGCTTTAACAATGAACATACAATATTTTAATACATAGTTTTTGTACTCAAACACTTGTTTTTTAAATGTCAGTGTACTGTAGTATACATAAAACGATATTTACATTTGCTGACATTGGGAGTTCACATTATTTATTCATTGTTTTTGTTGCACTTTAGGACTTTGATCACCGGTATGGCCTCTGGCAGCATTGTGGCATTTAACATAGATTTCAACCGCTGGCACTACGAGCATCAAAACAGGTACTGACAAGAGATGGATACATGCAGCAGGAGGCTAGTGTGGAAATTTAAGAGGAACGCCTACCAACCAGTGATCGAGCTGTGCCGCAGAGGATCCAAGCAGCTTGGAGGAAATCAGCATGATGAACAATTAGGGTTTCTTGCATGTGTTCATCTGGCCTCTGAAGCAAACACGTTATTTGTCTGCTGCTAAACAATCTAAGCATAGTCTGTTGGTTTTCACCTGAGCACCAGCTGAAGTACAGTATTTACCCAAATGAATCAAAAAGCTTTGTTTTTCTGGACAAGAGGAGACTGAGATCAACTTAATATACTTAAATATTCCTATTTCAACTGTGAAAATACAAAACAAATGAAACATTTATACAGCATTTGTACGGCAGATACTTGGAACATTTTTTTTCTAGGAAAAAAGTTTACCCTGTAAATGAGGACGGTCTCAAGTGTTTCTTCCTTGTAAAGACTGAAAAAGATCGAAATGCTGTTAGACTAGCCACCATGCTATCAACATTTCCACTGAGCCATCAATAAATGTTGAAAATGTTTTCATTGCTCTTCAGCTATTAGTTGGGTAGTTACCTGTATATGACCGTTGTTTGCTCATTATTAACAGTGGTCAAATGTATGTATACGTAAAAAAAAAAATGTTTGTTGTGTTTGAATGTCTACATGGAAAAAATTCAGTGAGTTAATTGTGAATTTTTTGATCATGTCCGCAAAATGAATATTTCCATATTTATTTCAAATTAGATTATTTATTAATGGCAAAGATACTATAAGATTGTATACGGATTCAAGTTTAACATGTGGAACATGTTTATTTTTCCAAACATTCTTTCAAAAACATGTAAGAATTAAAGACAAGATTTGTTGGATTGCCTAATGATAACGTGTTTGTGGTAAAGCTGAACATGCATTTTAAGACATTCTACAATCGAACATTTATACTGTTAATTGTGTATGTCATATTTCTTAGGTTTGCCTTTTCTTCCAATATTTTCCTCATTCTAAATGAATAAACACCAGTTCACGCTGCAGCTCCATCCTGAAAGCAATATTATGACTTGTTCGATAAATAGGTCAATGAGAGGTTTTCAGCTTTGTGACTAAAACGATCTAATAATGAACAGGACAGTGGTATAAATATGGCTGTGATCTATTTTTGGTGATATGAAAGCCATTACGCCTGGGTTTAACTGCAGCAATGTGAAGTTGGATTCCACGAGCTGTCAATTAAAATGAACAAAAATATGCAAACTGATGGAGTTAGCAGATGGATTTTTTTAAAAAACAGGTGCTACAAGACACAAACCTACCCAAAGCTGATATTTTGCATGTTATGAAATTCTGAAAGCATTGGGTTTTCTTTCCAGTGACAGTCTTGTCATTGTTTTGAATTAAAATGTCATTTCATTAATATTCTGGAATGAAGGAGTTTATTTTGATTTTATGCAATACATTTTGTGTTTTCATTTTGCATATGTTAAGGGAGCATGTTTGCAGCTGATGTGATTGGATCAAAAATGGCAACTGTACATTCAAGTACTTTCATTTTGTTTTTTAATAAAAGGGATTACATATACGAGTGTCACAGCTCACGATTAATTCTTGAGCTTTTACTCGTGTTTAAATGGTAAATAGATTGCAATGTAGTACTACACTTTTCTACAAGCCACATTAATCCTGCACTATTTAACTATCAGTCACATTAACACTCCATTAGATACATCAGTATCTTGCCCAAGGGTCCTTTGGCATGTGGACTGGAAGGGCCAGGGGTCAGGCTACTGACCTGCTCTTGCTCCTAAACCAGAGCTTTCCTAATTTCTAAAAGATTAATGCACAATAATACTGCACAAAATGCTATGAATGGGTTGCTGGAGGTGGAATTTGTTGAAGATGCGTGTTGCATGGTTAGACTGCCATCTGGTGTCTAACCAATATCAGTCTTTCAAAAAGAGTTACCCAGTGACTCAAATTAAATCCATTTTATTCTCAGGTTTGTTTTCTTTGCAGAGTACATTGTTGAAGGTTTGTTTTTAATCATGGCAATATTTTTTCCTCTGGTTTTTGTTCTCAGTGTTTCACAGCATCTTTACATGAATGGATTATGGATAAATATAATTCAACCAGTCTATCATCCATCTCCCCCTACAAAATAATGGCATTCCCTGTTTTTTGCTATTTCAATACCATTTTTTCAAAACTGTATGTAAACATTACATATTTTTCTGATGATGATTCAACACATTCCTCTCAACTTGCTTTCCTTGTGCTTTTTGGTTCACTTTCATCTAATTGAAAACATAAAAGCCCTTTTACAATAAAGTCAGTGGTATTCAGTTACATTGCTGTTAAACCAAGTATATACAAATCTTAGAGGTGGTATGACTATAATCTGCCTTTACCAAAATCCATTCATCTAGACAACACGTACAATGATAACAGGAATGGTTTTATATCTGACAGGCGTATATATAAACAGTAGAAGACCAGAACAACTGATTTTTGGATGCATATTAGCAGACATGCAGATTACAGTTTATGAAGGAAAGAGGACATTCACATCCATGAATATTTTGTCTCTGGTGAACCGATGCATGAAGTAATTCGATATAAAATACATAAGAGTCTTGTGACTTAGATTTGTTAGCCATGTTTGATCTGATCATTTAAGGAAACATTTAACAAATTCATTGACTTAATGAAGAAATATTAAAATGCATTTTACTGGAAGCACTGCTGTGTTTTACCAACACTGGTTCTTATTTCAATGTGTGGAAAATTATCCATTTTGCACCAGTTCTCACATATGCAAGCTGTATCTGATACTGTGCTCTTGGGCAGTACACCTAATTGCACTTAAATCTATATGTGCCAAGGCAAGGCCTTAAAACATGCAAATACTACCGACTACACAGCACCAACATTCATGTGTATCACTACAACCAGATTACAATCACGCTCACAGACATTTCAATAATCATCCTGGAGCACAAAGTTCAACTAAACCATCAACAGTCGAACATCAGTGACCCATTTTCTCTTTTTAAGAAGCAAGTGGTAGGACAATAGCCGTCCTCAAAAATTCTTTTAGGTCCAGACAATACTTATATTTAGCAGCATGTCTTAACTTTCTGAAGTCATCTCAAGTAATGTGTCTTTGCACCACAACTTCAAGTATTACAGCAGTAAGTTGTCATACAGTACAACAGAAAGTTGACCGATACTGTTAATATTGACTTGAGTTTAAATCCGATATGTACTGATCATGTGCTGCAAACATACAATTTAATATTTAGAAGATGGGGTGTCAGTGTTTTGCATTAATGCTTCCATTATCAAGGTCTCATTGCCTGCAGGATACAATATTAGCCAGCAGAGGGCTCCAAAGTACTACCATGACCCAGCACTTGCTTGGTAGACAAAGGCCTAAACAGTTTGCTGGCTGTTGGAGAGAAAAATAATTTTTAAAATTGGAAATAGCATTAATTTTGAACATTCATATATTTTTATGGTAAAAGTGTACACTATAAATGCTAAAAGATCCAAAACTGTCAACCTGTCATTTGCAATGTTGCCTCTGTTTCCCTACCATCACTTCAGCTGCCTTAGTTGGTAAAGTTGTTTTGTGGGTTGTGCAATTCAGGTTCAAATTACAGATTTCTGAAATAGAGGAAATAGAAAAATAGTGAAAGCTGACCACTAGTGTTTGTTTTCATAGCTCTGGAGCCCAAGAGCCAGCAAAAGTCTGTGCAGCTTCTGGAAGTCAGCCAATTAGGACAGAGTGAGCTCATTGGGAGGAGGACCTTAAAGAGACTTTAGCAAAAACAGCCCATTTCAAATAGAGGTTTTACTGGGTGAACTCAGTAGCTGCATTAATAGGATATTTTGAAAATTATGCATTTCTAAATTATGCAAAGATGAGCCACTTATGCTGGGAAAGAAAAATAAAAACTTAAATGAGCCATAAGCCCTTTAAAACATGATCGCATGCTCTAAGGGTTATTCTTTGATCCAGAGACTAAACTTGTATTTTATAACTGAAATTAAGGTAATGTGACTGAGGGAAAACAAAATATGCAAAGATAATTATTCAGTGTATGAACCTCCAAGTCAGCAGGATAAATCCAGTGTTAGATTTTTCCCTTTTGCACTGAACCCTGTACCACGTTTTCCATTGAGGAGTGGATGGTGCTGTCACTCCAGAAAGGCTTTTAGAATGGAGAAGTGGGTGAACGGACAGTGTCAGCCGAACTTGGGGAATAGTCTTCAGACTCAGAGGTGAACTCAGCAGGGGAGAGGCCACGGTTCGCACTGCGAGCGGCACTGGCAACAGTATTATGTGGGAGGTGGGCCTTTACATCCGGGTAGCGTCTTCGTCGGAAAACTTGCTTCTCTTTATCAAGTGGCGTGGTCTGAGAGAGGGTGACACAGCAGCAATTGTTAGCTTCTCTACATGAGCATAGTAATGAGGAGCGGCATCACTGAGGCACATGGTAAATTTTAGATGAGCCACTGTTACCATGCACAAGCTGCATTTGCCTTACAACTTATCTCCTGAAAGAGTTTTACTCCTTGCTAACTCCTCTGTGACAGAAAAAGTATGGTTTCATTTTGTGAAGCTAGTGCAGCGTTCAAAACAAAAATAAAGGCAACAAGAGGCGATAAGATCCACTAGCATCAGGCAAGAGACATGTCTGTGCCAACACTTCTAAAAAGAAACAAAAATGCATTAATCTTCATATATAAAACTGAAGTAGCCTAATGTATTGCAAAACTCTCAGAACTTTTTTAATGCAAATAAGTAGAAAGCAAGGAAAGCTTTGCAACTAGCTGTGAAGAATCAGCCCCAGCACTAGTGAGATGATGTAAGGTGATAAAGTGAAGGGTATGATGAGGCATGAAAAGGGCTCCATTGATGGGCAATGTGTCAAACCCTTGGGAGGTGGAAAATGGAGACTGCCAGCACTTTGCCATGAAAGCACTCAGTTAATTTAAGCACTATGCTGTGTCATACCTTATCCAGTACAATGGATGCTGGTAGTGGTCCAAAGACCCTGACTTCTTGATGGTAAAGTCCTGGTCCAGCTGAGCAGAGAGAGATGAGTGCAACTCAGAGGATCCCCATGAACTCAAAGCATTGCTGACTGGGTTAGGCACATGGCTCTACACTCCTGTTATTGTTGTGGTGATAAGGAGGAAAATACTGGCAGAAAGAGGTTATGTCGTTGTGAACTGACATGCTGTTAAATGTAAGAAATCTCTATTCTCCAACTCAAAGTACAAAATAAATATATAAATGAATAAAAAGGCTTTATACAGAAGATGTAGAGGGATGCAACCGATCCTCCCAAACAGTGTCTGACTTCAAAGATAAGTTATTTAACCTTCTGTATCAATCCAGTGTATTTTTGTAGCCATTTAAAATTAAAAAATGTATCTGCTAGAATCTAGTAAGTATGTTTACTATGTTATTTCTCCTAGCATTCAGGTTTCCTAACAAAAGTGCTGACAGTCCAATAGGATGAGCGGCTAGAGCAAACAGAGGAAAACCTGGTAGCAACATGCAGATGGGTGACCTGATGAAAGCAGGGAGGTTCCTAATTTAAAAATAAAAAAGGGGAAGCAGTTAATTGTTTTGCAAAAGCAACAATTCTAATGCCAACTTAAAGTGGCTTCCAAATAATGAAAATAAAAAGCTTCTGCATGTATTAGTTAAGCAGCAGTTGCACACTGTGAAATTATGGCTCAAGTTGAGAAGTTGTTAATTGCCAAAGCATGTCCATAAGCAAAGAGCCCAAATATGATCTACTGATGCATATCTACATGCGGTGTCAGTAAGGACGGGTGCAGAGCAGTGCTTACAGTGATGACTGACACTCCAGCTGCAGTACTGTTGAGCTTGACTCCAGTGTTAAAGTGCTTCTTGATTTTTCCAGCCACGGGCAGCTGGTGTTCTTTCTCTGACACACCATCATCCTAATTAACATAAAGAGCCATGCTTCAGCAACTGCACCTTTCTTAATGCTACTTATACCCATACAGTTGATTCAGGTGAGCGGGCTGACTTCAAACTGCTGAACTTACATTGACCCAGGGGTGATCAAGAACTTGTACAGATGTATATCTTTTATCCACCTCTACCTGCAGCATCCCAGAGATCAGAGCCTAAAGAGAGATATGTTAGCCACAAGTATTCACTATAACAATATAGCCTGAAGCACCACATCAACACATTTGAGAGACCAAGGAGTACCACACGGACCACAGTCATAGCAAGGGAGTACTTCCAGACACAAACCTTGGCTGAGGCAGAAACATTGTCCCAGTGTGGTGTAGGAAATTCAAGCTGGCCCTTCAAAATCTGCTCAAAGAGTGCCTCCTGGTCTTCACCACTGCTGTATAAAATTAAGCTCAAACTAAGTTAGTCTATAGGCACTAGACACACTATAAAACAGATAATTTAAATAAATATTTGTGATTAAAATATAAAATAAACCTCCTGATACAGAGTACATACCCACGGAAAGGAGGGAAGCCACACAGCAGTATGTAAGTGATGACTCCTGCTGCCCAAATGTCAACCTTCAGTCCATATCTGTAATTAAACATGAACACAAGCATAAGAGACATAATAATGTACAAATAGCACTGTAGCAGTTTTTGATTTTCCCAGTAATCATGCTGCAGATGGACTGGGTGACGCAGCTACTGACTCACCCCATTTCAGCAACAATCTCTGGTGCTACATAGGTGGGCGTGCCACACACAGTATAGAGGGGCCCATTGACAACAGTGGCCAAGCCAAAGTCTCCTAACTTTAGAGATTTACTACCATCATGGTGCTCATAGACCTGTTCAAGACACAGAAAGGGAGGGTGAGAAATGCTAAATTAAAGGTCAATAATTACTAGTCATCTGAGTGGTAAAAATTAATTTGCTTTCATTATCAAACTCAATAAGTAGTGCAGAGACTTCAAAGAGAAAACTGCATAGAAATAATACAGTGACTGCAAATACAGCTGTCTCAGTAGAATACAGCTAAAAAGTTTGGTTGAGTCATGAAGTGCTGATAATAAAAAGTGCTTTCTCATTTGGCTAAATGTGTATACTTTATCATTCAGCTCAGAAATCTAAGGTCCCTGCAACACAGAGTTGCAAGATCAATGCTTTTTGTGTGTGTCTAGAGAGGAGTGTCAGAAATTTGAGTGCCAAATGATCACAGCAAGATTATACTGCAAAAAATACCATGTGGAATTGTGGGATTCATTTTACTTATTAATGATTGTTCCATGTCTCATTGGTGTTGGTTTTAAATCCAAGCTGGTATATACATATGAACAGTTTTCAGTGACAGGAATAACAAGGGAATGGGAAAGCAAGGAACACAGACATTTTACAGTGCAAACCCACTCACTCCATGCAAGCATAGAAGATTTGTTAAGTCACTTACCAAAAGATTTTCTGGTTTTATGTCTCTGTGGACAATATTGAGACTGTGCAGGTACTTGATAGCACTTGCCAGGTTGAACAGCATAGAGCTGGCATCTCGCTCTGTGTATTTGTTAGAGGAAGTAATGGCATCAAAGAGATCACCCCCCTGGAAAAAGAGTATTTGAAATGTGAAGGACAGCCAACTGCTAAATTTGTAATGGCCTGATGCAGATAAATGGCTTTAGATTACACTTTTTCCTAAACAGCGACTGAGTATAATCAGGCCTATAATAATAAAGAATTTCTTGAGATAAATTAATGGGGTTATTATCTTTTCTTTGGAGGTTTAAGTGTCTTTGCAAGAAATATCAAATGTACAGTACCTTAACAAGCTCCATTACAAGGTAGAGCTCATTATGGGTGTCCATTTCTTCAATTAAAAGGACAATGTTGGGATGTTTCACGCGCCGAAGGATTGATACTTCACTCTGTATCATGTGCTCCTGAGTGATTAAAAAAGTAATCAAATAAATATTTAAACACTGTAGTCAGAATACTTGTTTCAGATCAGCAAGGCATGGAACTGAGGAAGGCTTCTTTTCTGTCATTTCAGGGAAAACATGAAAAAAGATCTTTGAAAGGAGACATCTCAACTGGGATCATCTGATGGTGTTATTTAAACAGAAAAATAGAATCAAAATAAATATTTTAGTCCCAGAAGGCATAGCACCATCTGCTGTTCAATGAGTAAAGTAAAACTGACTCATCAAAAAGTGAACACCAACATTATGAATTAGCCCAGAGACAATGCAGTGAAAACTGAAGTCAGCAGGTGCAGAGACAGGCTCACCTTTCCCCTGCACTTATCTTTGCTGATGATCTTGAGAGCATACTCCCTTCCAGTGGATCTCTCCACACACTCTCGGACAATGGCAAAGTTTCCGTCCCCTAAAGTCCTTCCCACTTTGTACCTCTCTGCTATGGAGGCAGGAACTGAGGAGTACTCATCCATTGGCTCAGCTGTGAAACAAAACAATAAAGATCGATTGTGAAATGTACTGTATACACAACCCATTTCCAGAAAAGTTGGGATAGTTCCCAAAATGCAATAAAAATCTGTGATACGTTGATACACATGAACTTATATTTAACTAACAAAAGTAGATAAAAGATTTGCTAGCAGACTTACTTTTATTTTGTAAATATACAAAAATTTAGAATCTGATTGCTGCAATACACTTAAAAGTTGGGACAGAGTTAAAATAATCAGAATACTTTATTAAACAAGACTGAAAAGTGAACAGAATATTCAAGTAATACCAGTTTGAAGGACTCCACATTAGGCAGGCTAATTGGTAGCATCATGAATGGGTATAAAAATATAATCCAGAGGCTCAGTCTTTGTAAGCAGGGATGGGTCATGGCTCGCCCCTTTATGTCAAAATTTGTGAAAGAATTGTTAGTTCAGACTCAACACAAGACTGCAGAGAATTTAGGCCTTTCAGTATATAATACTGTGAACAAATTCAGTGCGTAAAGACGAAGGCAGAGCCAAATGCTCTCGTGTGACACTGTAAGAAACCATCATGCTACTGTGGCAAAAGCAGATAACAGGGCTGGGGAGCAGTTTGGAAAATCATTGTCACTTAACAAATTTGACTGCTGCATCC
Source organism: Etroplus canarensis (assembly GCA_015106775.1). Lineage (NCBI taxonomy): Eukaryota > Metazoa > Chordata > Actinopteri > Cichliformes > Cichlidae > Etroplus > Etroplus canarensis. The sequence continues at coordinate 37,765 of VUQH01088338.1, forward strand.
AGAAATGCAACCTAACCCTAGCACTGCAGGATTTCAATATATTGATGTCCTGGATACGTTTCTTGTACTGCCAGTCGTCTATACATTGATCACTTCCGGTGTTTTCATTCACTGCCGTTGTTAAGTTCCATAATTTGGTCTTGCTTTACTTTGCTGGGCAGTCAGCAATGGCACAAAACTCATGAGCACAGTTTCTCATACATCAACTCTGCAGAAATACCAGTGAGTTCTCTGGGCCCAAGTTGATCTCAGATGGACTGAAAGACTGTGTGCTCTGGTCATATGAGTCCACTTTTCCACTCATTTTCAGGAAAATGAAACAAAAACCAAGGATGTCAAATTCTCCATGTCAAAGATTAAAATGACCAGACTATTATCAGCCAAAGGTGCAAAAGTCAGGATCAGGGTGCAGTAGTGCCCACAACATGTGTGAGGTGCATGTATGTGAAGGCAACATCAAGCCTGAGGCATGAGGATTTTAGACAGAAATATGCTGAAGGGAAATAAAACATATGCTCAAGGCCATGTCTATTCCTGCAGGACAATGCTAGACCACATTCTGCACAAGCTACAACAATGTGGCTTCATAGATGTAGAGTCTGTGTGCTTGACTGTCTCCTACTGAAAATGAACAGAACATCCTGAAGAAGAGAATCAGACAGTGGAACATACGATGTTGAGCAGCTGAAGTGTAATATCAAGTAAGATTGAACAAGAGTTCCAATTGCAAAACTGCAATAATTAGTATTCTTAGTTCCAAAATAATTTTAAAAAGTGTTATAAGGAAAGGTGATGTAACAATGGTACACATGCCTTCATCCCAACTTTTGTTTAGTGTGTTGCAGCCATCAAATTTTAAATTTGTGTACATTTACAAAATACAATTAAGTTGTTCAGCTGCAAAACTGCAAACGGTATTCAAACATTTTTTTTTCCTAGGTGGTTTATGTCTTGCGCAAAATCTTACCTTCACTCCCCAGCCCATCTCCTTCATCCATTGAGCTGCATACCTTGGTGGAAGCTAAGGAAAGTGAAGAGCCACTATGTTGAGATCCCTGAAAATGAAGAAAGCTATATGAAAAGATACACTTGTCTTACACAAACTTCAGAGGGGGCCAAAGCTTGTAAAAATGTGATTACAGCCTGCTTACACAAAGCCTATTTGTTCCACTCTGCAAGCCTTGAAGCATGTAGTGTGAGATTAGATAGAAATGAATCAAGCATGGTAAAACCTTACAGAAATCTTTGTACCAGCATAGAGATTAGCAATGCGGTCCAAGATGGACAGAAAATAATATCCACCACTACAGAGACAATACTAATCACGGCCAGATGCATGCTTAATTAACAATCATGTCACTGATAAGGTGCTGAGGGTATGACTTGTCTCAACATTGCTTGTCCTTTCCCAGATATGTCATAATCACAGCGAAATCCTGCTGCTGCAGTATACATAATATTTTATTCACAAACAATACTGTATTTAAGTTCACTGGCAAATTCAAAGGCATTTTGTTTGGAGTGAACACAGAAGACTACAGGTGTACCTTCTATAGTCCAATGGGAACCCCTGTTTTGAGACACATTCTTCCTTGTATTTTAACCTTGACAATGGGCTTTTCATTATTCATATTTAGTGTTTCTATACAATAATCTGGTAAGGAGCATCATCTTTAGAACCTCTTAGAATGTGTGTCTATCAATAACCTAGAGGCAGATTCCTTTCCAGGGTGGAACTGATCAAGTATTCAGCTGCACATTCATGAAAAGATGCTTCAGGTCACAGTGACATGTGCAGACACTTAAGAAGATCTCGATAATAAATTAACAATACAAATGCAGGCTGTAGTAAGGGATATGAAGTTTCTTACCATTTACGTAACTGCTAAACAACCAAAACAGTAACAATTAGGTTACTGGGTAGTGAAGGCTGATTCATTTTTTTTTGGAACTTTGCAAGTTCCAAAATTCTTTAATTAGTTTGAAGTTTCTTCAACTGTGGCATCACACAAATCTTAACCTTAGGTTTTTTACCTGTCGTCTTCTGAGACTAGCTGGACTCGTTGGAGAAGGGCTTGGAGACTTTCCAGACCGAGGTGTGGACAGCTGACTGCCTGCAGTGCCATTAGCTGTTTGTACAGCAGAAATGGAAGCATTCGGCATAAAGATTAATACTGTAGTATAAACCAAAATGTAATTGTCATGCACAGTGTATTCATATAGTGGGAAGAAAAAAAAACAAACCAACCAAAAAAAAAAAAAATAGTATGAAACTTCAGAATAGACTCCCACATGCAGGTGCACACACTTACCTGACCCAGTAGATGAGGGAGACTTGCTCCTGCGGGACATCCCACCTTTTGGGGAAGAACGACCCTGTACTGAGGGCAGCCGACCATATGATGCAGACTTTGCCACCCTGCATTCTGCACAGAGAAAAAAAAATGAAAAAAATAAAGTGTGGACTGCAACAGCATCATTATTCCAACAAACACTCAGCTTGAGGCACAGTGGTTTGAAACTTTGTGTTTCTTTCTGCTTATACACATTAAAGTGGTGCTTTTTTTCCTTGGATCAAACTGAAACTAAAGCTATAAAACTAACCACATGCACACATCCACCCTCCCACAACCACACTATACTACTGCAACTATAAAACAAAGCTGAGAATTAAAGTAATGTAGTTGTCTTTAATATAATTTTCATGCATTTTGAAACAAAGACAATTTTTCAAAAGGTTTTATGGCCAAAATCTTGAGAAGATCCTTGGCCTTTTGACACTTTGAGTCAGGTGCCAGCAGATCTGATGAGCTAGTTAGAACTATTTGTGCTGATGATAGGGTGAAAATCTACTCCAAAATCTATGGCAAGTCTATGCAAGATACTGTGCTTAAGCCGTGGTACAGAAAAACATTCACAGCATGGACTGTGGATGGAAAAGTAAACAGATTTTGGAGCAGCATACAGTGTGCATCCAGCCAGAATTTTTTCCCCCAGGAAAGGTCCAGCTTATTTTAGCAAGCCAAGCAAACCAATGCCAAAACACATTCTTAACATATTCAAACAGCACTGCTTGGCCTGCAGTCCAGACATGTTACCTGGTAAAAAATATGACGGAGAAGGTTACAAACTGCTAAACAGCTTCACTTTTTTTTTTTTTTTTTTTTTTTTTTAAAAAAATAAAAAAAAAATGGGAAAG
>VUQH01088339.1:3088-14219 GCA_015106775.1 Etroplus canarensis
TATGCTCTATGATGTTTGCAGATGACATTGTGATCTGTAGTAAGAGTTGGGAGGAGGTGGAAGAGAGCCTGGAGAAGTGGAGGTATGCACTAGAGAGAAGAGGAATGAAAGTCAGTAGAAACAAGATAGAGTACCTGTGTGTGAATAAGAAGGAGGCAGGTGGAATGGTGAAGATGCAAGGAGTAAAGGTAGTGAAGGTGGATGAGTTTAAATACTTGGGATCAACCATCCAAAGCAAACAACAGTGGACAAGAGAGGTGAAGGAGAGAGTGCAGGCAGTGTGGAGTGAGCAGAGATTAGTGTGAGGGGTGTTTTGTGACAGAAGGATAGCATTAGAGGTGAAAGGGAATGTTGGCAAGACGATGGTGAGACACAGTAAAACATAATTTATGGTTCAGAGATCTGTCGCTGACAAAAAGACACCATGTGACATTTGAGGCGGCAGAAATGAAGTTGCTTTTCTTCGGGAATGGCCAGAATGAACCGGATTAGAAATGAATATATCAGAAGGATAACTCAGGTTGAGTGGTTTGGAGATAAAGTGTGAGAGGAAAGGTTGAGATGGTTTGGAGACTTGCAGAGAAGGGATAACAGATACTATATACTGGACAAAGGATGTTGAAGATGGTGCTGCCAGACAGGAGGAAAAGGGGAAGACCAAAGAGAAGATAGTGAAGGAGGAAGTGCAGAAGATGGGACAGAAGATAAAGAAGTTTATGTCAACATGTGCTATATGTGCTTAAATTTTACTTCAATGCCATGCCTATTTGTCAGAAAGATAAACCAACATGTTATCACATTTCATTTCAGTGAGTCTGAACCTTTCAGACTTCCAGAAAACTGAGATCTCATTTGATAGAAGTACCCTAAAAAAATCCTTCCGAAAAGAAAAGTGCACAATCTGTTTTGTATTTCTTTAAGAAGTGCCCAGGATATTTGGATTGACTGATTTTTAGAGTGCTGGCATCAGCCACAACATTTAACATGGCAAATTTAGCCCACCTACATTGGGGTTCTACCATAGACTATTAAACATAGATGTAGCAACCACGATGTCACCTACTGGTTCTTGACTCAGCAATATAAAACCTCAATATCAGAATAGGTGCAAACAATGAAACTAGTTGATTTATACTTGTTATTGCATAAACTAAAGGAATGGAAATGACTTTAATACAATTTTAAATAATACAAAAACATGATATCGTCAGGATATAGATATAAGTAAAATATGCATACTCAGTGTGCCTGGCTTATTTGTGGTGGTGGTCAAAGCTTTTAAACCTGGCTGTTCACTACACCAGACTTTATGAAAGTATGGTGATGCGGTGCCATTGTGGGCAAGAAAACATCACCATTAATTACCTCTCAGCAGCCTTAAAATCACAGTCTACAAAAATCTTGTCTGACTTATGTCAGAAAAAGCAGCAAGTTTTTATCCAAAAAGAGAAAATGTCACTTTGAACCTAAGCCTCATTTCTTTTTTAAAGGTCAGTTTCACTTAATGGCAGATTTGATGTGTTAAAGATTTCGCATTCTGGCTGCTGTTCAACCACTTTGCTGTACAGGCTAATGCAATTTCTACGTCAGACAAAGTGCTGAGATAACTGAGAGTCATTAAGAACAAACCATATGCCCAGCCCTCATTTCCCTGAGCTGCAATCATTGGTAACTTGTTTTGTTATTGCAAGGTGGTAACAAATGGTGACCTTTTCAAATATGCCTCCACTTTCAGGAGCTTGATTGTATTTTAAGTGCTGCTCCAAAAGAAACCTGGAAAAGCTCAGAGTTAATGTTGATTACTCTTGTAATTACACTGATTTCCTCTTATCACCTCATTTGAATAATTTTTGTTTATAGTTATATTAAATTTAAATGCTATAATGAAATCAATATTAAACTTATTTCAGCAATACCTGGCATCATTTCAAATCTAGACAGAATAAGTTTGTAGAGAAGAAGAGCAGTTCCTTTTTCAACATTCACTAGGTGATGTGATCCTTCAAACAATTCTTTTAAGTGTCTTTCAGCCTCTGTCTTTTGATGTTCCTCTTTGTCATTGCCTCAGAATGCTAACATTTTTTTTCAGATGAATGAACCTCCTTCACTACCGCTTCTCATGAAAGGAGCAGCAAACCTGAGCAAAGATCAGATGAAGTGCTTTGCTCAGGTTTGTACGTTTCTCATGGCTAGCACTCAGTCCTGTCGATAACCTCCTGGGTGTTGTTCTGCCTTCCCCTCTTGAGTAATGCATGTCCTTTCAAGAAGAGCTTGAAAGCCACAGCTCAGACTCCTTGGATTCCCTGCTGGAATTACTGCAGGTGACCTTCCAGCACTTCTACTTAGCTCACAGGGGACCAGATGAATAAACGAAATCTACTCACAGATCACAATGTCTTTGTGTATTTATTTCATGTCTCATAGTGTATGTGATTGCACAAAACAACATAAAGTTTTTCCTTGGCTCTTCTTGCAACTGATAACACAATAATATTTTCAAAACAATTCTGGCCTGATGATAGCCATTAATGTCTACTCCCCCCAAATAAATAAATAAAAAAAACACCCACTGGCTGGATGTTTTGAGCAAGGTGGATCAGACTGAGAAACAAAATCCTCATGTGCTGTCTTGTCAGTCACCTAAAGCATTAGCTGCTTTATCATTCCAAAGGAATGTTGTTTTCACTAGGTCTGAAATTAGTGATTGTGACCGCAAACTCACAAAGTGTCTAATGAGGCAATAGATGAGTGATGGGGTCATTTTCCCAAAGGCTATAGGTCCTATACAAGTGCAACCAGAAGAGTCTCCCTTCTGAATTTGAATCCACAGTTATGTAAATGTTTTATATAAGGTCTATAACCAGATCAAGCCCAAAATACAAGAATAGAATCCAATTTCCAATTGCAGGAGGCAGATGTCAAAAACAAAAGGTAAGCTTGAATAACTGTTGTCAAAAACCAAAATCCTTAAACACAAAGGAGTAAGGTAAATCAAAAAATAGAAATACATCAGAAACAAACTCTGGACAGTTCAAACATGGAAGGTATTGATACACATACAAAGACTTAATCAGGAAAGTGGCTACTGCTGGGAGGAAGCTACAGAAGTGTAGACAATCAAGGCAATCACAGGGGAGGAAGTAAAAATCAAAATGATACAAACACAAGAGGCAATTAAACATCAAAGTAAAACAGGAAGTGAATAACAGCCATAACCGAAACAAGGAAATCATGAATGAAAACACAGCTATAACAAACTCAAAACGCAAACAACAGCTAAATAAAGACCAGAGCCCCAAAACTGGGAATAGAATAGTAAACTAAAAGGGCTTTCAAAACTACACAAATAAGAACTGGAAACTTAAAAACAACATAAAATGTTCAAGATTATAAAAAATTAAAATACTTGAACAACAGTAAAACAAAAGGAAGACCTTTTCACAATAAAGAAGAACTAAAAACTCCAAAGCAACTCAAAAACCCTGGAACCAAACTAGGAGCCATCAATGGCAATTCCTTTGTACTCTCAAGCCTTTTCATATCTGAATATGCCGATGAAGTATATTGCATTTATTTTTTTTACTATTTACTTCTCTACTCTGTGTTGTTGTGAATGTTTTTCTGGAGTAACATCAGATGCATTTTGGATAAAAGCAAGAAATGAGGATGAACCCTAAGGAAACACCATCATATCTTTGCTTGTGGATTATTCTTTATCAGTGAGGCAGAGTTTTTTTATTGTCTTTTTAAAATATTTTCACAAACAAATCACATTTACACATTGCACACACATACTGCATACCCTTGCATCATCTTTCAATTCAAATAAACATAATGAAATTGAACTAATTAACAAATTAAGGAGGAAAATAAAATTCAAAATAAATAAAAAAATTAAAATTAAATTAATTAGTTAAAAAAAGAAAAAGAAAGGGGGGGCTACATTTTACAGCTTTTGCAAATCATTTCAGAAAAATCTAGCACTTATTTGTCATGATAAGTGAGGCAGAGTTATTTTTTCCTTGCAGAAGCTCAGTGCAGTGTAAGTTGCATATACTTTATGGTAACACATTGAATAAGTATTTAGACACACAGTGGGTGAGAAGGAAGCTTTAGATTAAAAAAAAAATCATTGTGGTTACTGAAGGATAAATGGGGTTTATCACTTCCCAGTATGAAGGATTAGAAAAGACATCCCAGTTAATACACTTTACTATAAACTAATCATATGTGCACAAGCCACCTGTAAAAATTGTGTAAAAGGAATAACAGGCAGTTCCTTGATTGATGGCCAGTCAGTGGGCAGAAATAACTGAAAGCTTGAATAGGTATTTTTTAAAGATTTACTTGCCAAATGTAAGGAAGAAATTCATAGGATGGAGGTATGCATACACATGCACAGATGCACCACAGTAGTGTAGGAAGGGATTTACACACACACACACACACACACACACGCATATAAAAGATTAAAAAAGAATCAAAAACACAAAATTGAAAAAATTATCTAAATTAAACATTAGTAGTTCCATGAGTCTTTTCACTTGCCGTTGTATAAGTAGGATACATTCTGAAAAATCATGTACAATTATTAAATGAAACAAAGTAATAAGTACAGTTACTTAAGTACAGTACGAGTAAGTACAATTGCGTGAACTTTTAAAAAAAATACTCAAGTCAAATGTCCTCATTTAAACTGTTTGCATTTACATTATGGAGTTATTTTATAACTTATTGTTGTTTTCAAGTATCATAAGTTGCGAGCTGGAGCTGTATTCACTGGCTTTTAAGGTAGAATGGCTTCAGTGTGCAAGTGGATGAGGTAGATGAGACAGTAAATGGCTCTCAAACATTTTGTAAATGACTTTGTTAGGAGGTGCCACATCATACAAACACAAACTGTCTGAAAATACAAAGAAAGTATTTAAAGGGGGCTAATTGTTTTCTGAAGGCTGGATTTTGTCCCTGACAGATGTAGAGAGGTAAACATTCAAAGTGAAATTGAGGTGCTAAAGGCTTGAGTCAGTGTTGCATTAACTGAATTGCTGGATGGAAGAGTCATCAACTACTTAAACTCCATGAGCAAGGCTCTTCACAGTTTTCAATGAAGACTTTAATGTTGTACACACAAGACCAGTTTATGTCCCCACACATGCAGGGTGACATCTGGGAGCCCTTCAGGCTTAAAAAATAATTACAGTACCATATATTTTGAAGGATGAAAGGGATGAATTTCTCATTTCTTTTCCTCAGTCTGAACCTGTGGCCTCCTGCCATCTCTAGACCAGGATATGACCAAACAAAACGAAAGTTTAATGATCCCAGTGGGGGCATTTAGCAGAAGAAACAGCCAGGAGTGAAAAAAGTTTAGGCACTACACAGAAATGGCAACAGACAGCAGCTGAAGGCAGCAATATCACAGATGGTTTGTTATAGCCTGCTTCCATCTAGTGGCAGGAGTTCCACATTCCACAAACATCAAAATAGTCTTAATGCTCCATATAAAAATGTGGGGTCACCACAGCAGATCCATCCACACTGGTAATTTGGCAGAAGTTTTATGCCAGATGCCCTTCGTGACGCAACCCACCATGATGACAGGGATTTGTGTTCCTACCTGGAATTGAACCAGGAGCCTTTTGCTTATAAGGCAAAGGCATATATAATAGGACTTTATAACCGTCTGAAATCAGAAAAACACAGGTGCTAGAAATAATATTAATGAATGGTCTCTTCTCTCCAATGCAATGATAGTATGGTAGCAAACACAGTAGCAGGGAAATGAAACTAAGCAGCTGAATGGAATCCAGCAATCCACAATTTAATTGATAACACCTTTGTGTAGCAGTTTACGTGGAAAAGCTCCCTAGTTTGAGCCCAGGTACACAGGCCCCTTCCTTTGTGGGAGAACTGTGTTAGGAACAGCATCCAGAATCTCTGCCAAATCACCTCTGTGGATTCATCCACACCAAAGAAAAAAAGAGCAGGCAAAGGTACTTACTTTACGCCTTTTAATTTGATGAATCATATTAAATTACACTTTCACCTTCCTCCATGTATTAAAGTATTGTAGTAAAAAAAAAATATCAGGACCTTATTGCACATTTACACCCATCCATACAAATACAATCAAGTCAGTTTATTTATATTAATTTGTTTTAAAACAAAGTCCTTTGCAATAGAAGAGAAACAAGGTTTCCACACTCCCTCGACACACATTCACACTATTTGCATAAAATAACACAACTGTGCCCTCCTCCGCAGTTGCTGAATGCTTGATGAAAAAAGCATGTCTTCAGGTTAGATCTGAAGACAATCACAGCTGATGGATGCCTGAGGTCACGAGGGAGATCATTCCACAATCTTGGTGCTACAACGGAAAAAGCATGACCACCTTTTTGTGTAAGCGTTGTGAGATGGTCAAGAGCAATTAAGATGGAGACCTTAAGGGTCTTGAGGGAGTGTAGAGGTGCAACATATCTGTCTTAAATGCAGGTGCAAGACTATTAAAGGCTTTTAAAATAAACAAGGCCACTTTTTATTGGATTCTGTAATGCCCAGGGAGCCAGTGCAAGGCTGCTAACACTGGAGTAAGGGGCTCTCTTGATTTATTGCCCTAGTCAGTAATCTGGCTGGAGTGATTTGAAATAAGCAGGATATGATTCCCTAACTCCAGTATACAGTGCATTACTGTAGTCCAGCCTTGCTGTAACAATGGCAAGAGTGCCTTTGTCTAGATCTGATGGATTTAACACAGATTTTAGTCTAGAGATTGTTCTGAGCTGGAAAAATATGAGTCTTGAATGTAGGATTTATTGTCAAATTTCAGTTTTATGTTAAAAATATTCCAATGTTTTTTTAACCTGTATTTTAATAAAAGGAGAGCCCAGATTATCCTTTAAGCTCTCGACTAGAGATGGAGGACCAAACAGTATAACCTCTGTCTTGCTGTCATTTAGCTGCAGAAAACTATGGGACATCTATTTTTTTTAATCCAGGATATACTCACTGACACCTGCATAGAGCAGTGATTTCCAAGGTTCAAAAAATAAATATAGTTGCAAATCATCTGCATAGCAATGAAAAGAAATATTCACGAATAATCTGACCTAGAGGGTGCATGTACAAAGATAAAAGAACAGGTCCCGAAATAGACCCTCTTGTAGAACTGATGTCGTAATTGTAGGGGAGTATTTTCCAGTGGTGACAGAGAAAGTCTTGTATTTAATAAAGGATTTAAACCAATTTAAAGTCAAACCATAACACAGCTTGCAAAACATACAGTCACCATATATTCTTAAACCTTCTTGATGTCTTAAAGAGTTCTGACAGTGTCACAGCAAGCACTCAGCTGCATCAAACAGACAAACAGATAAATGAATAGACCCTTTTTTAACCAATGGAGGCTGCAGATATTTTATGAGAGTAAGAGTTTCAGTTGACCTTCTAAGAGAATATTAGATCTTTTCCAGTTTGAGGAATAGCATTTTGTCTGTCTCCCGGTGCTGGAGGCTTGGATGACTTCACTTACAAGAGGATATGAGCAATCAAAGAGGCGAATAAAAAAAGTACATTTTTTTGTTTACTTCACTCAGGGTAGCTCCAAGCATGACTGTGAGCAGACAGGTACAAAAATAGTCACTAGGATATCAGAGATCATTTTAAAATTAATGCAGTACAGGCTCACTAATGTCCAGAATGTGCTCATTTAGCTTTCTTTCAATTTATGCTATGCAGCACTTCAAATTGTATCAAAGTATTGCTTTACAGTAAGTACCATTTTTTTTTGGCATTTTTATTTAACAATCAGAATTTTTTGCCAACTTCTTCTAGGTTTCTAGGTTCTACATTTCAACAAGGAAGAACAGTACAGTGACAAACAAATATGTTTCATGTTTTACTGTAGATCACAACTTTGCACATTAAGATTAAATATTCTGGACCTTCTGGTCCTGTCCATGCACTCATCCAGTGGTGTAGGGTGCTGTAAAAATAACAGTACTCTAGTCCAGTAGTTTACTTACTCAAGTAAACAATCTTAATATAAATATACTGTCTTACACCAGTGGATAGATTTGGATTGAATCTTTACTGGCATTAACTGCAGTTGCCTCCAGATGGCAATAAAGAACACTCTAGAAAAGGTAAAATAGTTTAGGGCATTCATATTTAGGATATTTTGCTTCACAGATTAAAAAGACGGAAGAGCAATGATGGCACATATAACTTGATTTTTCATTGACCCAATCTAATTATTTGAAAGGCATAATACCGATAATGTCTATTAATTTCTGGCATTTCAGTACCAGAATGTGGAAAACATCGTGAACATAGAAAAGTTGGCAAACATTTAATAATCCTGCAAAACACATGGTGGTGTTATCCTTTGGCTGTGCAGATGTCACAAGTGTTCCTTAAGTATTGGTACATATTGCTGAAGTATGAAAATAAACCCTTTTGCACTTGACATTTCAATTGATCTAGATTGATAATGTAGCTGAGTTGTTGGTTTACAAATATTTTTGTTCAGCACAGAGTTAGAGGCAGCTTTTGGCCTGTATGTTGTGTGTTAGAGGAGTGTTCTCCATATGCACTGCAGAGCCTGTAGGAAACATCCCCGCTTCATGGCAGAGATAGTTGGCAGGCAGGCGGCCGAGGTGAGAGATACCAAGGAAGATGAAAACAGATGGGACTAATATGCAAAGCTTCCTCTCACTGGGATAAAGGGTGAAAACATGAAAGCTTGCGTGTGACCCTTAAACTAAAGAAAACCTATAGTAATCAATATTGCCATTATCAGAAGAAAAGAGACCACAGTTAGTATGTGTTATCTGTAAAGCTCATATTTATTGTCACACATTTTCAAACAGCAGATGAAGGCCCCCGCATTCTCCCACCCACTCACATCACACCCCCACTGGGCTATAGGATCTGAACACCTGTTTCACTGTGGATCTAAAAGAGGGCTGGTTATTCAGATGTCGCACTGTGAGACGTGTGTGCCTGTTACTTACAGCCGTTTCTACGATTAGACACAGTGATGGGAGCCAGTTCCATTTTCTTGAGAGGACCTTCTTGGATTTATTAATGTGTATGAATGTGTGATTTTCCTACAAACCCACAAAAACAGATAATAATATGTTCAGTAATCTGACATTTGTAAAAAAAAAAAATCTTACAAAAAGAGTGTCTCATTTATTCTTTCATTTTTATTGTCTTGGCTGATTATGTCAAATAATACTATAACAAAAAGGTTAATTATCTAAACCAGGACATGAACAGTAAAGGCAACTTACAGTATATGTTGCTCTTTCCCTCTGGTTATTCTAAAATTCTTTTAAAATTAGCCTCCAAATCTAGTTCACTCACTACTAAATTTAGAGTTAGGTCAGTACAGGAAGGTACCCACATATTTTATAATTTTGCTTCTGTACGACCACCACAGTGGGTTTCAAATCAAACAAGAAAGATCTCATTGAAGCGCAAACTTTAATTCAAGGGATTTAAAGAAAGAAAAATTAACTGAATTACAGCTGCTCTGTTGGGTTGGGGTTAGATAACTGACTTGGTCACTGAGGAATATCTCATTTCGTTGCCTTGAGAAACTCTTGGGTTGCTTTCGAGGTACACTTTGGGTCATTAGCCATTTGCACTGTGAAGTGCCATTTGATCAATTTTGCAGCATTTGACTGAATCTGAACAGTCCTGTACACCTGAGAATTCACCTCTCTTCTTCTCTCAGCAGTCACTTCATCATTAAACACTAGTGACCCAGTACTTTTCAGCCCCTGAAAATGGGTGACCATGTGCAAAATGGCTGTTATTTCTAAACAGTTAATGTAATTCTTTTGTCAAACACTTTGAATTAAAGCTGCAAGTCTGCACTTCGATCACATTTTGACTGTTTGATGTACTGTGGGGATGTACAAAATTACAAAAAAATTAGACTTTGTCCTAAAACTTATTGACCTGACTGTATATCAAGTTGGAAAAATGCTAAAAATACACTTGTTTGAGAGTGTGAAGCCAAACTCTGCAAAGGGCGTCAAAAGTTTTAGGACTGAGAATATATCTTTGTTGTGGTGATTTGTTTGATTGTCACCGGATAAATACACAAAATCATTTTTCCCTCAGCTGACCTTGTGATTAAGATGTGTCCTGAAATAATGCCTTCAGTGGGCTTGCACTGGCATCAGCAGCCACTGTGGTTGATCTTAAATCACCCCAGGTACTCTGAGTCACTCAATGAGAAATGGATGCTCTCCTTGCTGAGTCCACAATTCGTCTGATAGATGTGCTCCTTCAGGTGCTATTGAATTGGTCCTGATACAGCATTCGAATTGTCTGAGGAATATTGTGAGCCAAAAGCTGTGGGTGAGTGGTAAGTGACCTTGGCACTCAGACCTCTCTTGTTTTGTAGTTAAAATACAAAACCCTGTTACTACTGTCTCTCTGGCACTCTATCCTGCCAATCTCCTGTCATTTCATTTCTCCTGTATGACAAATGTCAGAATGAATAAGAATCATCATTTCAATCCATACATACAGACATATTCATTTTGTGGTATATTTTCCCACAAAATGAATTCTTAAAAATTCTAAATTTTTGTTTTTATTTAAAAAAAAACACACAAAAAACAGAGATTTGCATAAAATTAAGATTATGTCACAGTTTTACAAACAAGAGTACTTTGGAGGTGCTACAAGTCATCATGACCAAAGCAGATTTCCACCAGACATTTACTTTAAACAGCTCAATGATGAGTTACAGTCCTGTGAAAAACTAAATACACCCTTACTGCTTCCATTCATTAGCAAAACCTGACTGCAGGAAGCAGCCAGGGGTTGCTAATGAAATGCACTTGAATAACAGATCTTGTTTGGATGGTTGATCTCAGGTATTTAAACTCATCCACCTCCAACAACATTTTACCATATCTTCATGGTATGGCACATCAACCTGATTCCTCTGTAGTTACTGCAGCTCTGCACATCACCCTTATTCTTGAAGATTGGTACCAGTGCACTTCTTCTCCATTCCTCAGGCATTCTCTCATTCTCCAAGATCGTGTTAAACAATCTGATCCGCGACCCTCTCTACTAGGCATCTCCATACCTCCACAGGTATGTC
>VUQH01088340.1:8490-22895 GCA_015106775.1 Etroplus canarensis
GAGGGTGGTTTTTTTTTTTTTTTTTTTTTTTTTTTTTTGTAAGAAGGGGTGTGTGTTTTGCATTCCTGGAAAGTGCGCAAGGGAAAGAATTTTCTTTTCTCATCGCCAGCAGCCAAAATTTTAGTATGGCTTTGAATTGTTTCTTCTTGTCAGGTTATTGAGGTAACCCTCTCTGACAGTGGCTTTCACACTATGGGTCAGGGGCCCACAGGTGGGGCCCGGACAACCAGGTGAAAAAAATTACGTGAATAGATATGATTTTATATGAAAAAGAAACAAGTAAACATTTTTTGATGCCGTTTTACTGATAATATGAACCTTTGTTTAAGCAAAAGTCAGCTTGGATCTTTTTTTACTGTTAGTAATTAAGAAAATTCCGGGTGAGAGCTGTGCATTTTTGTGTGGTGTGGAGTGTGCACAAAAAAGGAAAAAAATGTTTGAGAACCACTGCTCCTAGGTAATGAGTTTTTCATGCACTTTTCCATGAGTAATAGTTTACATTCATATTTTGGAAACATAAAAGGGGATTCCTCTTGCAACTTGACTAAAAGGGCTTGGCAGTAAGTTGATATTGGGCTCCTACATTACTACAACAATCCAACTTTTAATGTTTTTCCTGTGGAGATTAGGACATTCCACTGGAAAGACTACAAAACAACAGATTTTAGCAGAATTATAATAACAGTGATTCACAGCTTGAAACTCGTGCTTTTGTTAGACTCTCCTGTGGGAACCAATGGAGCCTTCAAAAACTCCTGCTACAGGTGAGTCACTTCATTGTTTACACTGCAAATGTGTGTGATGTGCATTTCGGTCTTGTTGGTGTTGTTAAAGATTAAAGGTTTAAAGTCAAGGGAACCCATAAAGTCAGTGCAGCTCTGCACACATATGGGATTGAAAACAAAGGGAGAGATATTATGGTTATTGTGACAGGCTGTTTTAAAGATGGAATTCTTGTGTTTTAAATATCAGATCTGCGGTGAAGAAGTAGTCTGTTTCAGTGACACACTTCCCCATTAGTCTTTGATCTTGATTTAGGAACTACCAGAACATGAGCCCTGGAAAATGTGGGAAAATTTTTTGGCAAAACATAATGGAATCAGCCCAAAAAATGAATTACAAAACTAACATCTGTTCTCAAGGAAAATGTAGCCTATGTAGGAAGGCCAAAATTGGAGAATTGTGATCTCACTTGTGGTCCCCAAATAAATGGTGGGCTGCTGCAATTTGTACCAGTTTCATATTTATCATTATATATGAAGACATACCAAGACGCAGGTAAAGTGTCAAGCTCTAAACATGCATTATCAGCTAAAAGAAGTAACTTTGAACAAAACACAGTTTAAAATGTGATCTGTTATGTCAGATTTTGAGCAGTGCATCCATATGCACAGCAAGGGTGGAGTGCATATTGGCCCTGACAGATACTGTGCATTCACAGATCATAGAGATCCATGTTACTGTTTTGAGTGTTCTTGCACTAATCCATCAGAGGGCAGCATTACCAAGGCTAATAGTTAATAGTTCTGTGTAAAAAAACTTATTTAACTAAAGATATATATAATGTTATGCCTGTGGAATACATGGGAGTGTCAGCAATAATATCCAGAGTTTGGGTATCTGTGCTTTTCAGGAGAGACTGTAATGGAACACAGTATGACACCCGAGAGGCTGCTTGCTGTGAGAACAAACTTCACCCAGGTGAAAGTCTGTCTTGTTGTGGAAAAGAGTCTTACAATCCTGGAACAGCCACTTGCTGTAAAGTAAAACATGGAGACACCATCAAAGGTAATGAATTTATCGACAAGAAAAAAATGGAATGTTGGCTTTGTAATTGCGCAAGAAATGGAATGTCTAAATCAAGTGAAAATGACTTTCCGACCATTTTGGAGGCTACGGTTTGTGGAACAGTTAAATTGTACTGCTTTAGACTAATGGGTGCTTTTAATACTACAGTAATTTTACTGAATAAACTGGAGTGTATTTACTTGTGTAAAAATCATGGTACTACCATTACTGTTACCACCATTACTCAATGAGTGATGACTGTGCTTTAACTTCTAGGATTTACATAGTACTTTACAGAAATTAGACACCTCCAGCTGAAATGTTGAAAGAGCTTGCCAATAAATAGCCATTATCTATAGATTAATCTGCTAACATCTAAACTATATTAGGAATTTTACATCAATTCAAAGCTGTTGCATCAGTACGTTTTATTGGCTCTGTGAACGTTTGCATGCCACTCACTTTGCAGGTAAGCATGTTCATAAGCATGAGAAGAGATCTTTTTTATTCAGCAGAACAGTGTCAATGAAGAAATTAAACCAAAGCTTCTCCCCAGATTATAGTTAATGGTCTTGTGAGTGATGAAAGATCATAAATGTATTATCTTTCCCACAAACTACTATTATCCTATTCCCTCTAGAGGCTCCCTTGTAGTTGATTCAGTGCTGCTTGAGAAAAAGCAAATAAATACCAGACTTTTAGATTGAACGTTGGTCTCTCTTTAAAGTTGTGAGCTATCTTTGTGTTTACAGCCACAGTTACACAGCATCTAAGTGAGGAGGTGTCTGACTGCTGTGAACTGAAGGCCTACAACCCAGTCAATGAAATATGCTGTCACTCAACGGTTGTAGCAAAACCTGCACCAATGGCTGAATGTTGTGGTAAAGGTGAGTAGAGCTGGACACAATTAAAAGCTACAATTACATTTCTCCACCACAAAATCTTGAGTGTCCTTTATTTTTTTAATAATTAGAAGCAGAGCTGTTTGAGCATTGAACCACAAGGCTTAGCTAATGAGATATGATGTTAATTAAGTCACTATAAAATACAAATACAGTGTGTGCAACTTGTCTGGTACTTGTTACAGCACTAGTTAAAGGTTTGGACAAAGCTATCCATGTAAGTTTTTTTTTTTTTCCCAAGATGACCCATCTAAAATTAAGCCAAAAAAAGTGTTTATATTTTAGATTCCTGAAAGCAGCCACAGTTCATCTTGATAACATCTTTGCACAGTACTGGCAGTATCTTCATCAGCTTTACAATGCAGTCCTCTGATGGAAAGAAAGAAAGACTGTACTTGTCTCACACAGATGTATCCCTCCTACTCCATCCCCAACATCCTGCAGGATTCTGTAGCAGCTGAGATTCACTGTGATTTTTTTCTACAGAGGCTTTTGATACAGACAAGCAGCTGTGTTGTGGTGGAGATAATAACAAGGTGATTTTGATGAGGAATTCCAGTCACCACCAGTGCTGTGATCATGGCCAGTATAACACCAAGACTGAGTGCTGCTGTTTGAATGACAGTATGCATCTGGAGAGACAACTTAAAAATTCCAGCTGTTGTATGAAGGACCCCTATTTAAATCCAGGTAAACTCATGTCACACTGTGTGACTTTTGAGCTTTTGCTAAAGTAAGATGAATGTGGTGATAAACACAGCCCACGCACCAAAACAACACACAGGAAAACAAAGTACCACTTTCATCATGGATATCCTCTTAGGGAACCTCCATACACATTGCATCATTCATTTTGTTAATTTTTTTAATGTTAGCTCATTGTGGAAAGTACCTCAAGGTGAAGCTGTAAAGACATGAAATTACATGTTACTGTGTGGTTGTGTGTATATTCAAAGAACTTGTGTGAAGGATTTCATGACACCCTTTCTCCCATTCCGAGTGTGTAGGAGAACCTACAGTTGCCACCAAAACACTTTTCTAAACATTTGGGTCAGGGGTGCATTTCCCCCTGTACTGAATCATCTCTTTATAAATAACAAAATTTCTGGGAACTGAGGAAGCCAAACTCTGTTGCTTTGAAAGCCAGATGTTTTCACATTGTGGTTTGATACTGGAGACAACACAGTGATTACGCCGCTCCCCTCTTTGTATACCACAAGATTATACACTGTATATCAACCACCCCATAAAAACAGGTAAACTGTGTCATGAATAAGATGGAATAAAGGTAATTTAAGAGAGACGGAGAGGTGAAGCCTTAAAAAAAATTCAAGAGTATGCTAGAAAGTCCACATTAGAGCGTGTAACGTAGACTTGCTCCTTCCTTCAGGACAGTAATTATATTGTCCTTGTAGTTTAGCCCTGAATGTAAAAAACATGGGACAATTGACACAAAGTGGAAAAGTGCCTGTATTTTTCAGTAGAGTTGGAAAGCAACACAAGTGCAGAGGAGAGGCTGGATTATTGCTGGGCAACAGTCTATCAGACATGATTGTGCTGAATTCCTTCATTCATACTCAGTGCAGCTCATGTGAAATCATAGCAGGGACTTAGTTGTGCCTATCAAAGAGGGATGTATTTCAAAAAATAATTTCAAACTGCAGCTGCAAGACAAAAACCCAAACTGATATGGGTTCATATTTTTGTCACACATTTTTTTCATCTTTCTAAATCTTTTCTCATGTCTCTCAGATCCTCTAAGTCCTCTATCCCAGATGTCATTTATCCCAACATGTTCTCCCTTATAAGTCTTTTACTCTAACTACGCTCTCCTCTTTCCACCCTCTCAACCCTTACACCTCTCTGTTTAGGTCAACACAAGGTCGCACCTACTGTATATAACCCACGTACTCATGTCAGCCATGATGGATATTTGTCTGTGAGGAAGTCTTGCAAATATCACGTAATGTAGTAATCTCCTTTTTTCTTCTTTCTGGCCTGCTAACTGAGTTTTTTTAAGAACAAAAGTCAACATTTTTAATCTCTGTTTTTTGTGGGGAAAAAAACACTCTCTCCAGTAAAGAATATAAATCTGGGGTTTTTTAATGTTGTTTTTGTGCAGCTTCATAGAGAAAGCTCAGAGCTCCACTCCTTTTATACAGTAACTGAGTTTCTATTTGATATGTAAAACTTGTTTAATAGCACAGTTGCTAGCGCTTATGCAATAGGACAATAGGTCTGGTAAGAGTTAAGCAGCTTATACACACTGAGAGGTATTTAATGTAAAATTGTTTCAAGGCTTTTTATATTGCTAAGTTCTAACTTTCATCTTATTTTTCTTCAAACAAAGAAGAAGACTACATTTACAGTATATGTTCACTTATGTGCATCTAAATGTGTATATGTATTATCTGTGATTCTTTAAGTGCTGTGGAGAGACGCTGTATGGCTTGGAACAACGTGGAGTTCTCTGTTGTAATAACACCTTGTACAAGGACAGAGAAGATGGAGAGGAATGTTCAGAGATGGATATTCCTTACAACCCAGCTAAAGGGACTATATGTTGTTCTCAGTTTCATGGCAGCCCTGGACAACACTGCTGTGGGACAGAAATTTACCAGCCTCATACTGAGATCTGCTGCAGTGGACACAGGTGTGTGTTGTTGTTGTACTATATTGCTCTTGAAATCCAGTGAAACTTTTAATTCTTATCCCTATATTGATTGGAAATTCCCATACTAATGGAAAAAATTACCTAACAGATTAGTATGTGAGCCAGAC
Organism: Etroplus canarensis; assembly: GCA_015106775.1. Lineage (NCBI taxonomy): Eukaryota > Metazoa > Chordata > Actinopteri > Cichliformes > Cichlidae > Etroplus > Etroplus canarensis. The sequence continues at coordinate 13,962 of VUQH01088340.1, forward strand.
AAACATTCCAGCTGCAATCAGTCTCTGTCCCAACTTTGCTTCCTTTCTGGTACTAAGCTATTGGGCCAAAGAATCCCTGTGTCTCAGGCTGTCTAGTCTGTCTGTCTGGGGTTCATTCCATTTGTTTTAAAGTTTGTTAAAACCTGTCTGTGTATGCTTTTCACATTCTTATGCCTGTCCCTTTCACCGTTATCAGTTTGAGTGGGATTTTTGTTTTTCTTTATAGAGCAAAATATTTAGGATTTAGAGTTATTACAACATTCAGCATTTCACAATGGCATATAAGTTAAAATCATCCTTAATGGTTATTAATTTGTGAATTATCATCTAACTCAGTCAATACCATCTTAAGCTGCTGTCAAAGAGCAGGTGACAACAGCACCAGTGGATATAAATGCATTCTATGTAAACACTTAAGGAAAGCTGAAGCTATAGTGCTGATGTGCTGTTTTCAATGTACAGCCTGTGTAAACACTGTTGAACAAACATGGAACTTATGTTCCAGGCTGCCATCCAGCAACATGCATAAGGACTAATCTGACTCAGCCTCTTTGGAATGTAATTCTTTTTTCTCACTTTCTTGATTTGACATTAATTGTTGCCTTGTTTTTCAACACAGACATTCCAAATCAGAAAACATTCACTGCTGCAGGGTTAAAGCTGTAACAGGACTGCTGTTAGGCCACATTTGGATGTGTCAACCTGGAGTTTCACATCTTTAGTGTGATTAAAATATGTAAGAACTGGACCAGGTCAGATGCCTTCTCTTGTTAGCCTGTGACCAAAGTAGCTTACCTTAGTCACACAGACGATACTTTTGTCTCCAAGCTTTATGCTCTTTTGTCTGGTTCTCTCTAGCATAGCATGCAGGTTGGCATCATGGTGCGGCCGTACACCAGAATATCATCCACTACTGCAGCAATACCAGGTAGCCCCTCATGGGCCTCATACACTCTTCTCTATTGTAAAACTCATCCTGCGCAAAGAAGATCCTGAGGAAAGCCTCTTAAAATAATACCTGCCTTAGATGGTGTTGAATGTTATTAATATTGATGACTCAGTTTTATTGCCCAATACCTCGACTCACCGTGATGCTGAAATATTGTGCACCTGCTAAGTGCACTGACCCACTCAGTTGGCTCTGTGACTGTTTGGATAATGTGCATTTTCTCTGTTTCTTTTAGTTCTTTTTCCAGGCGATCATGCAATGCATATGCGGTGCGGTGTGGTGGGAACACTCAAAGTGTTACTAAAGGTTTAAGATTGAGGTTACACTCTTCGGGTAACTGTTGAATCCCCTCAAATACATCAGCAAACTCTTATGATGTCAGCTTATTTTTTGGGTCGTGAGTTCACAATGTGTACCAGCTTAACCATGTTAAGGTCTAAGCATTCTCGCAGGCCTGTGAGTTCGCAGGCCCCCTCTACTAGGAGTCTTTGCCCACCATAACCTGAGATATTACTATCAGGTGGGCTTAGTACTGCATTCCTGAATATCCTGTGGAATGTGTTAGCTAGTATGATATTAGCCTGGGCACATATGTCTAATTTAGCTTGTGTCTCACCTTTCTTATTTCAACTTCTGCAAATGCCCATTCTCACTGTATCTGCATGCAACTTTGTGATGGTATCAATATATAAATCATTTGGCGGCTCTTCTATGCTTCCTGAGACAATATGCACTTTCTCAGGCTTGGCTTTTGGCTTTACTTGCTATGCCCTGCACACTTTAGAAAAATGGTTGAATTTCTTACATTTGTTACATTGATGACCCTTTGCCGGACATTCCCCCATGTGTCTGTGTTCATCTCCACATGCTCCACGCTCCAGTGTTGCTCCAACCTTGCTGCACTGTGACTGACTGGCATCCATGGCATACATGCTAAGATTTCCATATTTTAGTGATAGCGTGAGCAGACTGATTAGTTTAGATGCCATTAGAGAAAAGTCTTCAGCTGCTATTGTGACAGCTCATGTAAACGTGCAATGTCAATAGCATTTTCTAACATCAGGCCTGGACTGTGGCACAGCAGCTTCTCCCTCACTCTTGGAGAGTTAGTGCTGGTATTGGCCAGGTGATGAGCCGTGCCTGGTTTCCTCCAAACATGACACCTGACATTCACGCCAAAGAGTTCAATCTTTGTCTCATCAGACCGAAGAATTTTGTTTCTCATGGTCTGAGAGTCCTTCAGGTGCCTTTTGGCAAACTCCAGGCAGACTGCTATGAGCCTTTTACTAAGGAGTGGCTTCCATCTCACCATTCTACCATACAGGCCTGATTGGTGGATTGCTGCAGATGGTTGTCTATCTGAAAGGTTCTCTGAAAGGTTCTCCTCTCTCCAGAGGACCACTGGAGCTCTGACAGAGTAACCATCAGGTCCTTGGTCACCTCCCTGACCAAGCCCCTTCTTCCCCGATTGCTCAGTTTAGACTGCCGGCCAGCTCTAGGAAGAGTCCTGGTGGTTCCAAACTTCCTTTTATAGATGAAGGAGACCACTGTTCTCATTAAGACCTTCAAAGAAGCAGAAATTTTTCTATACCCGTCCCCAGATTTGTGTCTCAAGACAATCCTCTCTCAGAGGTCTACAGGCAATTCCTTTGATTTTATGCTTGGTTTGTGCTCTGGCATGCACTGTTAACTGTGGGACCTTATATACAGGTGTGTGCCTTTCCAAACCATGTCCAATCACATGAATTCACCACAGATGGGCTCCAATTCAGCTGTAGAAACATCTCAAGGATAAGTGGAAACAAGATGCACCTGAGCTCAATTTTGAGCTTCATGGCAAAGGCTGTGAATATTTACATACATGTGATTTGTTTTGTTTTTTGTTTTCATTTTTAATAAATTTGTCAACATTTCAAAACATTTTTTTCATTGTCCTTATGGGGTGTTGTGTGTTAAAGTTTGAAGAAAAAAAATTAATCCATTTTGGAATAAGGCTATAACACAACAAAATGTGGAAAAAGTGAAATGCTGTGAATACTTTCCAGATGCACTGTACTTAAGTTCTTGGTTTTTTTTAATCTCATTACTCTGCCCTTACATGTTTACTTACCTGTAGTCTCCATTGGTCTCTAGTGTTTCTAAGAGGCACTGAAACTCCCTGGAGAATTCTGCCTGAATCATTCTCACTGGACCTCAGACAATGAATCACAGTTTCTGGAAAATTTGATTTTCAGATTATTCCAACCCCCAGGACTCGTGCCTACTACGTCACAAACTGACTGTGCTCTATTCTTTGTTAACCTTGTGCTTCATTAAAATCCCAATAACTTTTATTCATTTAGCGGTCTTCATTTGGGTTAACTTAGCACACTGACATCTACTCCTTATTTTTTCAAAACAGGGGGAGTTTCAAATCACTGCATGCCTTCTGAGTTTGAACCTAAATGGAGGGAACCATAATGCATAAAAGACAATCCTGTTGGTGTTTCTACCATCAGTGCTTATTGCGTGTGACTGAAATAAGTCATAAAGAGGCAAAAAACAATTTGTGTAATTTTTAGAACTTTATCCTTTTTTTTTTCCCCTCTGTGGAGTCACTCATTTACAATGCAGACAGCAGAAATTAGATGTAGTTTTTTAACTGCTTTGTTTTTTTCTGTGCTCTACATGCATTTTTTTAAGCTGAGTACATTCATTAGAATAACTGTAATAAGGGAACAGGAATTATTCCCTTATATTTTAATATCATACTTTAATATGACATGAGGCTACAAAAATAGCCAGTAGAAATGTCCTTCAAAGAGCTACTTTTTACTTTTATATGCTGAATACATTTCAGGGCCTGTACTTTTTCCACTTTTATTTGAGTAAAGAAGTTGAATCAGTACTTCAGCTTCTACCAGAGTCTTTAAAACAATGTCTGTATTTCTACTTTAGTAAATAAATATTCTTGAATTCTTTAAGATATTTGAGTGATCATTACATGGTCTGTCATCACAACCTACTGTCTTTGTAGAGGAGACCGGAAGTCAAAGGACTACAGGAAGGAAAACCTCTGCAAAAAAACCATCGACAATATGCCTCACCAGTGCATCAATGGTAGGCCATATCCCACTTGAATATTTCAAACAAAGCTGGAGGTCTGAACTGAAGTGGAGGGCTACATCCTGCAGTGGATGGAGACAGCCTAACTAAATGTTCTTTTGCTACCTCTGTTTATTATCACAGGGGACTGCATTATATTTCAGTCTATCCTTGAGCTAAACTGTAATTATTGAGATTGACAAAAAGTCACTCACTAAAAAGTAATACACTGATAAGGGAAGCTTCACCCCCCCTTATTGTAATTGCCTCTGATTTACATGATATAAGTCTGTAGATTCTCAGTCATCCAGATCATGGTAGTTAGCGCTTCAGTGAAAGGCAGCTGTACTTCTTTTTAGGTTCTTGAAGTTGTTTCACCTGTCATTCAAGAGGCTTCTTCAGTTCTAAAAGTTGAAGGGGACTCCCTCTAGGGTTGTCATGTTGGAGGCAATTCTGAGTCGTACTTTCAAAAGCTGACAAACCTTGGATGAGAGATGAAATGTCTTCAAAAGCCCAAAGGAAAGCTGCACCAAGAGCTGAAAGATAATAATAAAGTAATGAACAAAAAGAGGTTGTGATCATTAATTTTACCGTTGTCCATCAGCATAAAGATGTTGTGACTATGTTGATTGAAAGTTTGCAAACCCTCACATAAATTAGTTTTAAAATAAGATATTACTTTGACTCATCATTACATGGCTGTCTGTCATCACAACCCACTCTCTCTAGAAATTCAGTCCAATGAAACTGGACTAAACTGTGTTAACCTACATTTTTTTCCACAGCTGGATGTTTTACATTCTCCAAATGGAACATCTATTTTTAAGACATTTTTTTTTCTTCAAACAGCCTCTTGGTTTGTCTGTCTTAGCAAACTGAAGTTGAGCAGAAATTTTCCTTCTGAGGAGAATTCCTCTCTTCTCAGCCCTGAAATCCACATTCTTTTAATGTGGATGTGATCTCATGAACATTAGCTAAACTTCCGTCAGCTAATTAGACTGTTTCCTGGTTGTTCTTTTGGAATATTACGTCTTGCTCTTGGAGTTATCTTTGATGGTCAGATAACAAATAACAGCTGTCTGTAATTTCCTTCCATTTAAATACTATACAACTATGGTTTGGGGCGGACATAATGTTCGCCAGAATTCGTGAAAAATGATAAAACTTCTGCCTAAACACAGATGGAGAAATAATGCTCTCGTCTTCCTGTCCTGTATTAGCCGTACTTTGTTGATGAAAGACGTGAGAAACTGCTTGGAAGAGAATTCAGAATGGTCTGATGTAGGACAGGAAACAGTTTGAAAGGCAAGCATCTGTTGAAAATCACACTGTTTATTTAGTTTCATTCCAGTTAAGCACACATTTCCCATAGAGATTATATATATATATATTAAAAAAAAAAACATGAACATAAAAAGGATTCCACTATAAAAATTGAAATAGCAGGCTTATGTAACATCATACTGGCCGCTTTTATGGGCACTCCTAAGCGATTAACAGTTCATTGAAGTCATGCGGAAGCCAGCGTAACAAATCTGGCGGTGAGAATTTTTCCTTTCCCACCTTATAAAATGTATAATTTAGGTGGGTTTTTATGTCTGGAACAGATATTTGAATAAAATATATTGGAAGACTAGTTAACTTGGAACACTTTTCTAAGGGCCAACTTCAGTTTTTTGCAAGTAGGTTTTGGAGTCACATTTCCACAGAAACAGTAAAAAAACACATATGGTCAAACTGAAGCACATAAAGTTTGAACAAAAAGAGAAATTAAGGTTGTAGATTTGCATATTGTTTGGTTTGTTAGTGTGGGAAGACAGTGGATGCGTTCACTATGTTTGTGTCTCATTAAAGGAGAGTAAAGAGAGATTACTGAGCTAGTGATAAGCAGCAATCAAAAGCCACTGTCTAAGACACCTGCAGAATCAGAAACAAAGGTCACAAACACACTTTTGATTGGCTAATCCATTCTGTAAGTAAAGTTAATATAAGACTTGCTTGAATAAGACACACTATACGGACAAGTATTGGGACACCTACACATTACACCAATAGGAGTTTTTATGACATCCCATTCTAAATCCATAGGCATTAATATGGAGTTAGTCCCCCACTGGCAGCTGTAACAGAGTTCACAATTTTGGGAAGAATTTCTACAAGATTTGAAAGTGAGGGCCTGGCTTGTAGTATCTCCTCTAGTTCATCCTTAATGTGTTGGATGGGGTTGAGGTCAGGGCTCTGTTTGGGCCACATCAAACTCATCCAATCATGCCTTTATGGACTTTGCTTTGTACTGCATACTGGGGCACAGTTTTGCTGGAACAGAAAAGGGTCTTCCCCAAACTGTTTCCACAAAAGCATAAAATTGTCCAAAATTGTCTTAGTAAGCTGAAATATTATGATTCCTCTTTACTGGAACTAAGGGGCCCAGTCCAACCCTAGAAAAACAATGCCATGGCATTATCCCTCCTGTTGGCACAATACAGTCAAGCAGGCAATGTTCTCCTGGCATTCACCATACCCAGACTTGACCCATCAGACTTCCAGATACAGAAGCATGATTGTCACTTCACAGAATAAATTTTACACTGCTGGTGGAGGTGTGCTTTTACTATTAAATTCAATTAAATTTTATTTATATAATGCCAATTCACAACAAACTCACCTCAAGGCACTTTGCACTATAAGGTAAAAACCCTACAGTATAAGAAAAAACCCATCAATCAGATGATATGAGCAAGCACTTGGCAACTGTGGGAAGGAAGAACTTTGTCTTAACAGGAAGAGACCTGGCAGAACCAGGCTCAGGGAGGGGCAGCCATCTGCTTCGAATTGCTTGGGGTAAGGAGGAAAGAGAAGAGAAAGGAGAACAAAGAAAAACATGGACTATTGGACAGAGAAGACAAGATTTAATCAGATGCAGCAGCCACAAATAAATGCATGGGGAGTGAAAAGAGGTGGGTTGAGAAGAAGCCCCCCCGGCAGCCTAAACCTGTTGCAATATAACTAAGCCTAATCTATAACCTTTACCTAAAAGGAAAGGTTTAAGCTTAATCTTAAATGTAGAGAAGGTGTCTCTCTCCCAAATACAAAGTGGGAACTCGTTCCACAGGAGAAGGGCTTGATAGCTGAAGGCTTTGCCTTCCATTCTACTTTAAAAAAATTTTAGGAACCACAAGTAGGCCTGCACACTGAGAGCAAAGTGCTCTATTAGAAAAATATGTTACAATGAGGTCTTTAAGATAGAATGGGGCCTGACTGTTCAAGACTTTGTGAGTAGAAGGATTTTAAATTCAATTCTGGTTTTTACAGTGAACCAATGAAGAGAAGCTAATATAGGGGAAATATGATCTCTCTCTCTAGTCCCTGTCAGTACTCTCATTGCACCATCTTGGATCAACTAAATGCTTTTTAGGGAATGTTTAAAACAGCCACATAGCAATGAATTACAATAATCAAGCCTAGAAGTAATACACATAAATTAGTTTTTCAACATCACTCTGAGACGGGTGTTTCTTTACACCTTTTCATCTGACACTGCATTGTACTTGATGATGTAAGGCTTGCATGCAGCTGCTCAGCCATGGAAACCAATGACATGAAGCTTTCAGTGAACAGTTATTGCACTGATATTCATGCAAGAGGAGCTTTGGAATGTTACATTTATTAGCCACTTCATGGTTGAGTTGCTCTGGTTTCAAGATGCTTCCACTTTGCAATAATACACTTACAGTAGATTGCAGAATATCTAGGAGAGAAGAAATTTCATGAACTGACTTGTTGCAACAGTGGCATCCTATTACAGTATCACACTCAAATTCAGTGAGCTCTGAAGAATCATTTTTCACAAATGTTTGAAATCAAGAGTTTCTTTCAGTCCCATTGCCACAGATGTATAATATCAGTTATCTAACCATGCAGTGTGCCTTTACAATGATCAAGAATTGTAGCCCAATACTTTTGTCCATATAGTGTAGATGTATAATTCTTTTTTTTTTTTTGTGCTGTTGCTCGACGCATTAAATTTCCCTAAAGTACACAAAGAAGGAAATCAGTCCACACAGTTTACATGTGACAGTGAAGAAAGATTACGCCTTCTGCTGCACATCCCTGATCCCCACAAGGAAAACCACTCTTTATTATTCATTGTTGTTTAGTGTCCAGGCTGGCTGGAGCTGCCATATTTTCTTCTTTTTAGAGACCAGCTGAACTACAGGCCCAAACGAGGCTGAGGAATTTTAGCCATCATTAGTTTTTGAAATCTGAAATCTCTGCTGTGTCATTATGAGGAGGCTACGGCTGAAGGTGTTAGAATGGAATGATTCAGAACACTATGGGACATTCCAGGAGCTTTCTACTTTATGGGAACTGCAGTTTCTACCATTGGTAAATCAAGATGATTTATTAATAATCTGGTCATAATTTATAATCCGTAAACACGGAACATTAAAGCCTTAATCAGAAATTACTTTCTGTCCCCTGGCAGATTAGTTTCAGATTACTTTATTTGTATCACAGCACATTCATATAGCTGATGAAAATTAATGTAATTATCTTGATAGTAAAAGTTTGAATAACTAACTTATTTGTGTTTATGAAACTAACAGCACATAGGCTGGGTAGGCCTAACAGCAGGCCGTTGAAATGCATTTGATTAAATTAGGTTTATGATATTTGCAATAACGTGACATATAAGAGCTATTTTCTGTTAGTATTCCTTTGATGTTAGGGACCACAAAAGTTAGAGATGATATGGCTGTCAAATGGTGTTGCCATTAAAATGTTCACAAGTCTACACAGGTAAAAGCTTTAGGGCTTCATCTGTTTCTTTTTTTTTTTTTTTTTTTTTTTTTTTTTTTTTTAAAGTTTTTTTTTTTTTTTTTTTTCTTTTTGTGATAATT
>VUQH01088343.1:0-30220 GCA_015106775.1 Etroplus canarensis
CCTCTTCAAGCGGCTGGCCAAGACTGTGAGTCTTTGCTTGGCAGTTTCCAAGGCCTCAGGTATAGACAGCTTGCTGTACTTAGGCACCTTTTTCATTGCACTTTTCTGCAGCTCCGATAGTTGGCTAACCTTCCTCCGTGCTACCTTGATCTTGGCCTCTAGTCTCCTTCTCCATGGAGGGTACTGCTCCTCGTGGCTGTTCAACTTGTAGCCAAGCATCTCACTGATCCACTGCTGCCGTGGTGTAGATCAGCTGGTTAGTCTCGGTCGGTATCGTCCGTAGTGCTGCTTTCACGTCATCTAGTAGATCTTCCGAGGGTACTTCACGTAGTCTTGGTAACCGGCTACGGAGGATTCAGGTTTCAAGTTTCGCCATGATCCTATCTGTCAGGTCAGTTCCTCTTGCACTCAACTATCCTCCTTCTGTCACACTTGGGGCTTGGTACCCAATTTTGGGTGGGGGTGATAATACCCTCCTGACCTGTCGTCCTGGCTCCCCCTTGCTGTAGCATGTGTGTTGTACCTTGTCAGTCTCTAGCCATGAGAGCAGTCCCTTCTTCCGAATGTTGGAACACTGAGCTACTAGTTGTTTTGCCGTGAATGTGGATAACAGGTATCGAAGATTCCATAGATCCCTCATCCTATTCATGTAACCCTTTCCGCTGGGGTTTCTTGCGTAGTAGCATTCCAGCAGCGCCCTATTTTTGTCTCTTGCCCACCGATGCCTTCTTGTTCCAGTAGCCCACTTCTCATCAGGGTGCCCTGGTTCCTCAACACCTGACATGGACCTTGTTAATCCAGGCGACATCCGAGCTCTCTCGCTCATGTCTGCGGTAGGCTTGGTTAGCATGGGGGGGGTCTAGCCTGGGACCCTTACTGGATACAGACGCCCCAGGCAGGATTCGAACTTGTGACTCCCGTTCCAAAGGCGTGTAGCTATATATTTTTTTGTGCGTGTGTATAACTTTAGCACCATATTGATTTTCCTACAAAAGCTGTCTTCAATCTCTCAAGTATATTAGATTTTAATAGTGACCACTTGTGGCTAAACAAGAATATTATCTGAAAAGATCTGACTCTGGAGACAACTAAGCTTAAAAGATGAACAACATTATGCTAAATATGATTCCATCAGTAACAGCCACCTATCTCACTGATGAATCCCTTATATGTTGTTTGTTTAATCCATACAAATGTAAATTGGCTGAATAACTGATTTAGAGGGGTTGTGTACCCAACCATTTCTCAGCTGGGGATCAGTATTTTCTTGGACCTCTGCAAGTTTTTTGTTAAGTTAGCAGCGTTTAGTTTTAGATTCCCACATGCAGACTTTGAGTGGCAGTAGTTTTCTCATCGGTGAGATTTTGTTTTGCTTATCAAAATTTAAAGTGATATGAAATTGCTGAAAAAGCAAGTTAGTTTGTTTGGGAAGTATTTATTGCTGCCTCATGGTCCTCTTGATGGTGTTATCTGGAACAGTGGGGTGTGGGAATCTCCACACATGGGCTGGAGTGTATAAATACACACACATGCAGATGCTTTCATGGATGTCAAAAGAGATGCACACTCCCACTGCCAAAAACAGTTTCTCCTCTGTTTAGTTTCTTATTGTGTACCATGCCCTACCACTCAATTCCTATCTCTCCAAATACATCTTTATAGGTCTCAGGGGTGCCTGTGAGGGGCTAGTTAGGGAACATGGCATGCTAATGATTTGAAAACGATATGAATGGAGGGGCGACTGGAAGGCAGCCATAACTGAAATGACAAACATGCACACAAGCAGCCTTATTGTGCCTTTCCCTCGCTTTCTATTTTACGTGCTTGCTCTCACATCTGTGTGTGATTAGATTTTGTTCGGGCTACTCGTGTTACTCCCAAAGGGGGTACAGCATTGAGTAAAACCTAGAATGAATGTGGCACCTTCATTGTCCAAGCTTCGCTCCCATCCATTCTCACCTCACACCTTTTTTTTCTTGCACGTTATTGTTTGACATTTGTGCTATGTCTATTATAGGATTTTTATTAGGATTTATTGTGCTCCCTATATTTTTGCATGAAGCTTGATGGTGAGGGGCTATGTCTGTGGATATAAATATTATTTCTTCATTTACAATACTACCCTGATAAGCTGAACTCTCTGCCCTAAATTTTGTCCTGTTTCAGAGGTTGGATTTAACTCTTTGTCCCTTTTTTTCTCTGCTTGTAGGACCTGTCCTGCCTTGATGACATCTCCACAAACTCTCTGTTCTCCTCTCCGACTGACTCATTGTCAGAGTATGCTGACCAGTCCTTCATCAGCACAGACAACCTGGACACAGTGCCCACAATCTGGGACATCAACACTAGTACCACCACACCAGCACCAAGCCAGTTAGAGGTCAGTAACCAGCACTAACATGCATATTACCAGAAAAACAGGTCGCCACACCCTCAGATCTTACGTATGTATTATGTACTACATGTTTAACTCAACACATGCATGTCTTTACTGGAGGAAGTAAGTTTTAAATATCAAACAGCAGGCAAGGGTTATATGGTCCCTTACACCCTGTAAACACCAGTGCTTCCCTGCCTCGTGGCCACATTAGCAGCCCAGTGCAGCAGTGATTAATATTGTCTCCTCTAGTGTCCTCCAATGCTTCAAATACATGCATGTGAAGTTAACTGGTGATTCTAAATTGGCTGAAGGTATGGATGTGAGATAGAAAAAGCACTTAAGTTGCATAGAATAAAGTGCTTTTTGAATGGATTATTGTGCCTTGTAGTATAAATGCCCTTCCTGACACAACCCTCCCCATTTACCCAGGCTTGGGACCAGCACTAGGCTTGTGGGCCCCTGTGGCTGGGTTGGTATAAAGCACTTTGAATGTTTAGAAGAATAGAAAAGCTATATATAAATTTCCATGTTTCACTCCAAGATGGGACTTTCATGTTGTAGCTGAGTGCATGTCCATTCTTAGGAAGTATCAACTTTGACTTTGTGGAAAAAATAAGTAAATAAATCAAGAACACTTCTAAGCAGCAGATGCAGCTCTTCTTTTGGGCTCAAAATCTTTTGGTGCATATCTGTTATTTTCTTTGTCCCCCACCTCTGTTTGTGTTCTTGAATGTCCTACAGCTATGGAGCCTCTCCCAGCTGTTAGCACACTATTATGCCAGCTGCCTAGCAGTGCCCAGTAGTAATTTTTGTTAATGTGCAATTCTTTGTGTGACATTTTTTATCTATAGTTGTGTGCTTTTTTTTTAAGAGTTTCTTGATACTTCTTAATAACTATGCTAAAAGCATGATTAAGTTTATTAATGAAGAGTGACAGCTCAACTTTCAACTATACACCAGTATTATGGCATAAGGTACTTGTAACATAGACTATCATTAAAAGATTAATGCTGTTAAAGCGCTCAACAATGCTAGAAATGGCTAATTTATTTTATTAATACTTCATTCTTATCGCAAAGAGCAGGACAGTCGTTTGATGCCAAGGTTGAACAAGTTGTTGAATTGTAGCATATCGCATACAAACTTTGAATTGGCTTTTTATCTCCTTGGGAAGTAACTATTGATTTCCATGATGCTTTGTCTCTGTCTCATCATGCACAAATGTAACAAGTAGAAAACAAAATATCCAGTGGCATTTATTAGAGTACCATTAAGTCTTCTTAATAATATAACACTCTTTTCAATAATGCCTTAAGCATTCAATTTTAAAAATGAATTTTTTGTTAAATTTTCCTCGGCAGTTATTGATTTGTTTACTCTTTTCTCAGCGGTGGGCAAAATAGGGGGATGAATACACTTTTATGGTCTCAAAAAAGGAAAGCAACTTTGTTCTCTTTGTTCCTCCTTTCCAGCTCACATTCCTGTTCTGCTCTCTTCAAATTAGATGGGTCCATGGATATCTTTTTGATATGATCAGTGTACATTTGTTTTCCCTGCTTTCTGAAAGGCTTTTTATTTTTTCCTTTTCATTCTGCCCTCATTTCATCCATTAGGTTTGCCAGGCACACATGCCTTTATCTGCCTTGTATTGTTGTCGTTGTTGCTGGCTTTTCACTGCCAGTCACACAAATTGCATTTAATTCAGTGCAGCTTTATAAGACATCGTGAAGTGCCCCCTCGCTCTCATGCACATGAATATAAACACAAATGTAAAGAAGGATTACTCTGTTCTTTCTCTGTTTTGATTCTTTTTGGCACAGTGTTTTATTTGAGTTTATTTCTTCATTTTATGTTTTGTTGACAGCAGAATGGCACCAGCAGGTTTCAAGGCTTGGCCAGTTTGGAGGATATATCTGCTATTATCAGCACCCCACCTTTAGCAGGATTTCAGGTAGCCACACCAACCTTTCCAATCTGCTGTTTAAATATCCGTATTCTCTGTTTGGGCTTTTTCATCAGCTGCTCTCAAAACTGTAGAGCTGTATAGAACATATTTCAATTCTTATTTGCAATGCTTTAATTTTTTTTTACAATGAAAACATAATATGCTACTTATCCAGGATCACATTTGAACAGAACAGTACATGAAGTAAAAATGCTCTTGCCCTCTCTGGCAAGTCTTAGAATTTGTATTACCACAGATGAAAGCATTGCTAGGTATTATACAGTCTGCAAATGTACATTACATAAAGAACAGATGACATGAAGGGAGGCATTGTATTATTCACCTGTCTGTCAAAAAGGCTTCTCTGCACTTCTACTTTCTCTTTACATTAAAGATGTAAAGCTCCCTTTTGTCTACAGTTGCTTGCTTATATTTTCCAAAGCTCTCTTTCAAACTCCATTAACTGGCTTTATGTATTTTTTTGGTTTCACTTGCTATTTCACTAGTTTTCTAGCTAACATTCCTTCTTTAAGGAGCCCTTCAAGTGCATATTACCTTTGTACTAACTGCTCATCTACTTTTGAATTTCAGCAACTCCCTTTTCTGCCTTTTCTTCACCTTAGCTGAAACCACAAAATATAACTCCCAAATGCACCAGTTTGCATTCTGATTACATTGCTGAAGTCTCTGTGGTCTTTTCAGACTCAGACAACGCAGCCACCAACAGAGGAGGAAGAAGAGGCTGAGGAAGAAGAGACTGAGGAACTGGGACATGTAGACACATATGCTGAGTACAAACCTTCCAAATGTAGGCCACTTGACTGAATTTCAACATCCATTCACCCGTTAATTCATTTTCTTTTTTCGCTTAATACAACATGACACTCAGTTTATTGTGAACATGTTTTTTTCCCCCTCTTCAGCCACTATAGGAATTTCTCATCCTGACATAGTGGTGGAAACCAACACGCTATCCAGTGTCCCTCCTCCAGACATCACATACACACTGTCCATCCCTGAATCAACTATTAACAATGGCCTGCTGTCTGCTCTGCAGTTAGAGGCTATCATCTATGCCTGCCAGGTACACACCAGCACATATTACATACAAATGATACATTAAGCAGATTTAATATGGTGATCATGTAGGCATTTTTGTTGACACATTCCTTCTTTATGCACCCTCAGCAACATGAGGTGATCCTTCAGAACAACCAGAGGGCTGGCTTCCTAATCGGAGATGGGGCAGGGGTTGGAAAGGGACGCACTGTGGCAGGAATCATCCTGGAAAACTACCTGAAGGGAAGAAAAAAAGCACTATGGTAAGAGTCAATATACATGCATGCTATTAGGGACGGGCCAATAGGGGCCTCTCTGTGTACCCTTCTAATCAAGGCACCTTTAGCAATTACCATACAATAAAAGATTAAATTGATTAAATAATGGTGCCTTTTATTTTTTATTTCTTTCAGTACAAAATCACATGAGCAGTTCTATGAAAGAGAGTCAAAAGGCATTTGAAATCAACCTGCTGAAAGTGACTATAGAGTGTGGGCTTAAAGTAATTGCAAGACTATACAAGGAACTTCACATGGTTAAACTGGCAAGCACAACTTACAAAAAACAACAGGAAGAGTTGGGATTCAGAAGAAAACTGGAAACATTAATGTTAATGGAGAATATCAAGCTCAGCCCTCAGCTCAGACACCATGCGTTTAGTGTTTACAAGTATTAAAACAAAAAATCTATTTGGAAAAATAATTACAAAGAAGTGATTCAGGCCATTCATAATAACTTTAGAGGACTGGTATATGATATTGAAGAACAGAAAGAATCACGGTCTCCATGAGGTTTCAGGAGAATAGATTTAAGAAAATCTCAGAAAAGCAGAAAGTTGTTTCTCCAGTATACCCTTCTTTTGTTTCCTTTTTTCTCTCTTAATCAGAAAAACTCCCCGTATTATGTTTTAATGTTCTTCAATCACACAGAAAAAATATGAAAATCACTTTGAGGGAAGAAAGGATATAACTAACAAGGGTTTTGATTAAAAAGATTTGATTTTTATGAATGGGATTTTTGCCCATCTCTGTTATGTCATACTTACCGTATACAGTAAGAGCTCATTTGTGCAAAAGTGGGCTAATTTCTCCTGTTTCTGCCCTCAGGTTCAGCATATCCAATGACCTGAAATTTGATGCAGAGAGGGATCTCAAAGACATAGATGCACCGAATATTCCTGTGCATGCCTTAAACAAGGTGAGTTCAGGGGAAATTAGTGTGGCTGCTGTTATTAACAGTGCATCAGAGCAAAGCATATTCTAACCTTTAAATGTTTATTCTGTTACGACAGATTAAATATGGTGATACTGCTACCTCAGAAGGAGTCTTGTTTGCAACTTACTCTGCACTGATTGGAGAGAGCCAAGCAGGAGGGCAGCACAGGACAAGAATTAAACAGATCCTGGATTGGTGCAAGCCAGACTTTGATGGAGTTGTATCCTTTCTTATTAATGTCACGTGCCTTGTCAGTCTAGCACAAACTCCTTTTTGATATGTTGGTCCATGTGCTGTCCTGCTCTCATCTGAACAACCTGAGCTAAGCTGTGGTTTTACAAAAAACAATATTGCATGTCAGTGTTGTTGTCCTTGACCTTGTACCACCATAGATTATTTTTGATGAATGCCACAAAGCCAAGAATGCCACATCTACAAAGATGGGCAAGGCAGTTCTTGATCTGCAAAACAAGCTGCCACGGGCCAGAGTTGTGTATGCCAGTGCCACAGGTAAGCTAGCACACAAATGAACATGTGCTCATGAGTGCTAAAATATAAGGAAAGGCTTTAACCTATATATTTCTGTGATCACTGTTCCAGGTGCCTCTGAACCCAAAAACATGATATACATGAGCCGGCTAGGAATTTGGGGTGAAGGCACACCCTTCCGGACATTTGATGACTTCCTCCATGCCATTGAAAAGAGGTTTGTTGGGTGAAATTTGCTCTCCCAGAGTTTCTCAATCATGTGGATACATATCTTCAAATTGCTGGAACATTCCTTACAATTAGCTCGTATTTCTGGTTGACATATAATTAAATTATGTTGAATAACTTATTTGCTATTCTGATACAGAGGTGTCGGGGCAATGGAGATTGTGGCCATGGACATGAAAGTGAGTGGAATGTACATTGCCAGACAGCTTAGCTTCTCTGGGGTGTCTTTCCGCATTGAAGAGATCGGGCTGGACAGTGACTTCATAGAGATCTACAACAAAGCTGCCAGATTGGTGAGACTCTCATAAAAGTAAACTAGATGACTGTGTCTGTTACATTTATGTGTTTCCTATCTTATTTTGTGTAAAAAAAAAAACAACTGCAAAACTTGAAACTAACATTTCACATCTGGAATCTGTTTCAAGTGGGCCGAGGCGTTGAAGGTGTTTATGCAGGCAGCTGATGAGCTGGGCTTGGTTAGCAGGAAGTCTCTTTGGGGGCAGTTCTGGTCGTCTCACCAACGTTTCTTCAAATATCTCTGTATTGCTGCCAAGGTCCGCTCCTTGGTGGAGCTGGCCCAAAAAGAGTTGGAGGCTGGAAAAGTGAGCACAACACTACAACAATAGATTTTATGTATATAATCCACAAATTATCAGATGAAACAAGAAGTTAAATTTATTATATATTGCATAAATGAGGAGTATTGTGGAAGGAAGTACATGCTGTAAATACATTCTGTTTTGAAGCATAGTTTTGTCAGTACCTCACTGTGTACAGCAAGTTATGCATGTTCTGAAACTACTAGGTTTTTTGCAGTTCCCTGTGAACATGTTGGCGTGATTCTGCTTTAGTTGTTTTGTAATTCCACATGGGTTTTATTTTTTCCATCATGATGGCAGAAATTAATCCTCATAGAAGTTTACTTTAGTTAACACGGTAGATCTGTTGGGTCTTGATGTGCATTTGTTTTGTATCCACTCCAGTGCATCGTTATTGGGCTCCAGTCTACTGGAGAATCACGCACGAGAGAAGTCTTGGATGAGAACGATGGGCATCTGGACAGATTTGTTTCTGCAGCCGAGTAAGTTAATGAAATATTTGTTTTGGTTTAGGTATTTTCATGATAATGGATACATTTATAATAGCACTGACAAAAATATACAGCATCCCCTCAAGCTAATAAATAGCTAGTCACAGCAGCAAAGTTTTGTTGAAAACGAGGAAAGTGATAGATTGATATCTCGAGTAATTGCCTGGTTGCAGAAAACCATAGTTTTGTTTTTTGTTTTTTTTTCTACTTTGTTGCTTCATCAAATGGCCAAATATTTTTCCAGTTTCAGGAAGGTCATTCATCCTCTATCAAAGAAGGCAACCTTTTTATTAGCTGCTAATTGACCAGTAACTCAGCTGTGAAAAAGAAGTAAAGGAAGTGCCAAGTACTATGAACTTGGTTGGCCTTTAATCTGCAGCAGACATCCTTGAAAGCCTGAGTACACACATTTTCATCTGCCTTACAACACCTGGCATTGATAATGAGGCCACGTCTTGAATGCATGGAGTGTCTAACTGCCACAACTGCCCTGTGTTTTCTTGATTATTTTGCTGTCAAATTTAAAGTCTCCCTTTCTCTCTTCTTTGTTCTAGGGGAGTATTCCAGTCTCTTGTAACAAAACATTTCCCTTCAGAGAAGCAGAGGAGGGAGAAGGCACCAGGAAATAAGAGAAAACGTAAGCACATATGAAGATTTCTTACACCATAACAGCATGTTTACCCCAAAATGGTGTAGTACTTCTCATACTGTTCTTACAAATATGGTATTTGTTAAAGTGTTACTTTTATGAGTTTATATACATAAACACTTATGGCATTTGGCACCATTTATTCTCAGTGCAACATCCATATTTTTTAATTCTGCATTTATTTTTGGCCTCTAATCATCTCTGTGAATGATGATGCAAAAGGGACATGGGTTTTTTTGTGCTGCTTTTTGTTTTCTTTCAACTTCCATATCATACTATCATTACCAATCAGGAAAGCCTAGAGGTCGCCAGCCCAAGGTACCCAAGCACACAATAGACAACAGTGGTGTGATTAACATCACTGATGACAGTAGTAGTGACTCTGATGGCATAGACACAGACTCCAACTCATCACCGGACTCCCTGCTAGATAATGACGATGTCATCTTTGTTAACCAGACTAACTACCAGACAGGTAAGGAGGTGATTTTGTTTTCTTCATGATGTTAGTAAACATGATATGCTGGTATATCAGTCAAACAATTGCATGTCTAGACATTGGAATTACTTCACTTGATAGCTGTTACTGTAGTTTCACATGCTCTGTTATTTTTATGACCCAACCAGCTAGGGGTATATAGATAATATTCTCCTCTGCATTATTATTTACAGCCAGAATAGAGGAAATGAAACAGGATCTCCTCAATAAAATCTCAGAACTGGGAAAAGAACTACCTCTCAATACATTAGATGAGCTCATTGATAAGTTTGGAGGACCAGATAAAGTCTCTGAGGTATGATCCTGCACTAAGAACTCAACAACAGCATTTAATAATAAATTTTACTGGTGGGACTCACATGCTCTTCAGTTGTCACTCCCACTGAATTTTTTTCAGAATCTGTTTGCGGTGACACCATGTTAACACTTCTTCTCTCTAGATGACTGGTCGTAAGGGTCGTGTGGTGCGACGTCCTGACGGCACCGTCCGTTATGAGTCACGGGCTGAGCAAGGCCTTACGATCGACCACATTAATATCAAGGAGAAAGATCGCTTCATGAGTGGAGAGAAGGTCAGACACGTAAATTTAATTAATATATCCATATATTGAAGAACAAAATCACTGTTTTCATGACTAGAAGTGCTTCATAAATGGTCAATAAGACTTTATCTGCCAATAATGCAACCTGTTTCCTGCAGTTGGTTGCCATCATCTCAGAAGCAGCCAGCTCTGGGATTTCCCTGCAAGCGGACAAGAGAGTTAAAAACCAGAGGCGCAGGGTTCACATGACCTTGGAGCTGCCTTGGAGTGCAGACAGGGCTATTCAGCAGTTTGGTAAGTCAGGAAATGTAATCTAACAATGGGCCTTTCAAAGCTGAAGATGAGTAAATGCTTGAAAATAAAACAAAAGGATGCTGTTATTGCTATTAAATGCAACTTCTACAAGGAACTGGGAACTTTTCTTAAGACAATATCTTTGGCTTTTGAAGGCAGAAAAATCTGTTGCCTGGGTATTCATATGTGTCAGACGTCCCATAGTGGCAGCCAATATGTGGATTGAGTGTAATTGCTCATCAGAGGCTGATTTTACCTGTGATTTAGGTTTTTTACTGTTGTGCTTGATGAATGATGTAACCAATTAAAAGGCCACCTGGACACCTTTTCTACATCACAGTCACGTTATCTTTCTATTGTTTACTTCATTCTAAATACATGCCTGTGACAGGCAGCAGCATTGAGGTGAAAGGTTGATAAAATAAGAATAAGAAATTTGAAGAAAAGTTTTCTGTTGTCATATTATCAAATTGAGAGAAATGTCTCACTGAAATTTTGATGGTGGGTAGAAGTTTCAGTTTCTTTGTGACTCCATTATGTGGGCTGGACCTTTGACCTTTAAACCTGTTAAAGTTGGTAATGTGATAATATCAGAAATGCATTTTTCAGGTTGTTTTTTCATGTTCTTTCTCAAAGATATAGAATAATCTAGACTGATTAAATAATTCATTAATTCATCTTTATCTGAAACTTTGTACACACACGAATGCTGTACAAACACATATGTGGTTATTTCCTCATAAGGGATTTCATGGAAGTGTCAAGATCACATTTCATTGTCATTTGCAGATCTTATCGTGTCACCAAAAAAACATCCCCTTCATACTTTTCTGTTTATTTTCATCAGTTCTGTCTCTGTTGATACAGCTCACTACAAAACGAAATCAGTAACTTGTGTGTGTTATTATAATAATTACTATAATTATATGGGTCTCTTTAATAGCTCTTTGAGAGAAAATCTGTGGCACAGCATGTTACATTAAAATAACCTGGTGTAAAACTGATTTCTGCTAACCATAGTAAATTACCTTGCTTGTGAGGGTACTTATTTTATTTATCTGTGTATCACTCTGGAGGTCCATAGTATTTACATTTTTTTCTGTAGGGATTTCACCTTTAGGGGAGTAATAGCATTTTACCAGAAATGCCTTATTGACATCTTTTTCTTGTCTTTCAAGGTCGAACTCATCGATCCAATCAGGTGACAGCCCCAGAGTATATCTTCCTCATCTCAGAGTTGGCTGGGGAAAGACGTTTTGCTTCCATTGTGGCGAAGAGACTTGAGAGTCTGGTAAATATCATCAGCCTTTCAGATGTGTGTGGGTTGGTGTTGCATTTGCTTTTTTGATGTCTGTCACAGGGCGAAATAGTCATTATCTCGTCGTCTTATGGAGCGTGAGAAGAAGTGTTCCACAGTAGACCGAGACCATCTGAGTTTTTTGGTTTGTTTGTTTGTTGATCGATTGTTGTGCTCTGGGCTGCTGGAGAATCTGTCATTTATTTCTTTACCCTGCCTTCGCCCTCTGTCCTTTCCATTCCATGGGATATTCCCTCGTATTAAAGCGCTCCTTATTCTCTTTGATTGTTGGTTCCCTTGACGCTACATCAACTGTTCTCCACAAACCTCAAGAGATTCTGGGTCTTTCCCTTCTCCAGTTCAACAATGGAAAACTGAATAAGCAGAAAAAGCAAAAGAGGTTGTCTGGATAATTTATAAGCATACAGTTATTTTCCATAATTATCAATCCATTTCTGCGCTAGCAGTCATTTATTTCCATAGTGACACAGCATGACTTTGGGAAAAGGGCAAGGAGGGTGCAAGGGGATAGCGCTTACAGGAAGTTGTTTTTGCAATTGCCAGCTGCGTGTGGTAAATGTGTATCAAGAATAGGTCACATCTTGTCTGCCTGCCAGCTTGAACTTAATACAACTCCAGTGCACACAAGCACATTTCTGTCCAACTAAACTAAATACCTTTGCAACGGTTTGACTCCACATTAGCACTGAAATCATATTTGGCCAAAACTTCTGTTCGTTTTGGTATCCTAAGTTGTTTGCTTGTTTGTTTTTGTTTTGTTTTTTCTATCTGGTGGTAAAAAGCAAATGGCAATGCAAATAGCAGCTGACTGTAAGGCTGATCTTCTGTTGACTTGGTTTTGTCTAAGTTTTCTGTTAATTTTGCTCCTTGACTGCAACACAATTTTGGCTCAGTGCACGCTCAGTCTTTTTGCAAAATGTTGCTTGAAGATCATCTGAACCAAAGCATAATGTCAGCAGGTAGTTAAAATGTTTTTCACACCTGAACCTCATGAGTTTCCTTTGACACCCTGGGCCGAGAGCAGGCTGCATCCTTATATAGTCACACAATCTTGTGTGTATGCGTGCATATCCTTGTTTTGCTGTTGTTGTTTTTACTGTATTACATGTTCCACACCCATCACATGCGTATCATAGAATTTCATCAAACTTATTAAACATAATAAAAAATTGTTAAATAAGCTGGAATTAAGTAATTCTTTATCATTTTTTCAAATTCTTCCAAGTTAGTGCAACATATGGTGCAACCACATTAAGAAACTCAGATTAGGAACAGCATTATTTAAGGTTTAAAGGACTGAAAATCCACTGTAGATATCCTGTTAGTTATTATATTGTATACAGTAATCCTTTTTATGACCAGTAGAATTGCACTTCAAGGCTCAGTCGTGAAGCTGAATTTGATTATTTCCTCTGACAATTTCAGATGAACAGCAAACACATCATTGACTCGCACTCTATTAGTGCTCATTAATGCTGTAAAAGCTGTAAATGTCATACTACTAAATGATAATATGATAATGAGCTGATAATAATACTGTTAGTAATCCACTGTGCAGGGTGCACTGACCCATGGGGACAGAAGAGCCACTGAATCCAGAGATCTGAGCAAGTACAACTTTGAGAACAAGGTAGGTAAATTCAAGAAGCTTTGGGAAATATACTATTACCCTTGAATGCCAGAATAAGCAGCTGCAGCTGCTGCTTCTTCATTTGAACTATTCAAGATTTGTCACAGTTTTGGCACTTTAAATTATGGTAACAGTTTATTTTCAGTTCTAAAAAGCCTTGTGAGATAAGTTCTTTACTGATTACATCTCCCTTTTTCTTGTAGTATGGTACCAAGGCTCTGGATAAAATCACCAAAGCAATTCTTGGTTTCATAGACAACAAGGTGCCCCCTCCCAAAGGCTACCCTGGGGGTGATGCCATGTTCTTCAGAGGTACTTTCAGGAAGTAGAGAGCATCTTCAGCAAATTAAAATTGACTTTAGTTGATGAGTATAAGAACTCTTTTCTTCTCTTTTCTTTGTTTCCAGACATGAAAGCTGGAATGGTTGATGTTGGCATTTTATGTAAGGAGGCCCGCATTGGGAACAACAATGAGAAAGGTAGAATAACCATGAGGCATACGGGCAGAATTTTGCTGGTGTGTTTGGCATTTAAAATGAATAAACAGACTTGAAAAATAATTCCAATTGTTTTTTGTTTGTCTCAGACTGCAGCATCACTAAGTTCCTAAATCGCATTTTGGGTCTGGAGGTCCACAAACAGAACCATCTTTTCCAGTACTTCACAGACAACTTTGACTACCTAATTGAAAAGGATAAAAAGGAGGGCAAATACGACATGGGAATTCTAGGTATGCAGTGTAGCTCTAAACTACAAGGTGTATAATAAAAATTGTAAATGAAATGTAGCTCCAACCACCAAAAATGAAAAAGCAACTAAAAGAGGACATTAATCAGCAATGTCAGTGTTCCTTTCTTTAGTTATGTCTGCTTTTGAACCATTGCAGTTGAATTACAAGTGGACGCTTTTATAAACAATCTCCCAATCTTCTTCTCTTTGTTCTTTCCTGTCCCTGGCAGACCTTGCCCCAGGTAATGATGAGATTTATGAGGAGAGGCAAGAAACTTTCTTGACAGCTGGAAACCCTCAGGATGGACAGGTTGTTCTTTATAAGGTAGGCTATAACCTTAGCTTGTGTTTCTTTAGAATGATGTATGTCATGTTAAACTTGTTAACAGTGGAGTCAAATCCAACTGATTAAATAAAAGAGAATCATTTAAGAACTTCTCCTCCTCCTCCTCACTTCAGTTTAGACTTTAGTGTCCACTGTGCAGCCCTTTGGGATCGTCAGCAGTAATCACTGTAAACAGATAGCTGCAGGAAGCTGATGGCTGTAGCAGTGTGAACTGCCAGAAAGCATAACATTTAGCAAGACAAAGTATTGTTTGATATGCCAGTATCAGTCAGAAACATTCAAATCAATGACCTGGTACAGCATCTGAAGTAAAAGGCAGCTATATAAAATATGTAAAATATGAACGCCAGCCAGGATAAAGCCTAAGCTATTTCTTTCATGATAGTTAACTAACGTCTCATACAATGGCAACACGATTCTATACAGCCATTATGAAGGGGGAAAAGCCTTAGTAAAAACAGTGTATAAAGGCAGTTCTGTCAGTAATAGTGAGCCTAAAATCATTTTAAGTCATTTTAAATCTTTTTACTGTCAAGCGTTTTTATTTTATTTCTTTCTTGCTAATTTTTCAAATGTAGAGCTCTAATTTTGATGCAGATCAGGAGTGGGTAATAGTCTTTGTCAGAGGGTCACACAGTCTTTGATATAGTAAGCAAAGGGCCACATATTGAACAACCAAATGAAAATGTGATGTACAAAGAGCTGAAATATGTTGAAACCCATGAATTTTTGTAAACACAACAGCTCCAGAGGTTGTTAAAAAATGTTGGCTTTTTGCTGTTCAGTCAACTTAAATGCATGAATATGAACTAATCATTATCTGCTCTGTCATCACGTGCATGAGACTTTGGAAATTCTGCTGAATCTGCAGGGTGCAGATTCAGCATGGGCCTGTTCATCAGTTAGCACCAGCCTTTCCTCTCTATCGTTTTTTGACTGGGGCTCATCAGGCAAATACATCCCACAGTTCAACAGACTGTTGTCTGTGGTTGCAGCTCGTGATGGTACTACTTGATCTGCTTAGAGGATTTTGAGCTTGAGGGTCCAGTTCAACAAGAACCTGCAACTTTTGGAGAACTGTTTTGTGCCCTGCTAGGTGTTAGCTCACCTAGGATGCAGGGCAGAATAAGGAGTACCATCGAAAACTGCAGTTCAGGACAGTGGAGTCTTGATTGTCTAAGTGATGAGAAGCTCAGTGGAGGGACAGCTGAGACTTGCTTCAGTGCTTATTGTCACAATGTAGTGTGATTTATCTATTTAAAAATATGTGGCTGCACCTCCTTTTGTATCACACATACCCCCATAAAGCTAAGGGGGTTTTTTTTGTTGTTTTTTTTAACCGAATTTTAGAATGCCAGGGGCTGGAGTCCATATTCTGCCCATGTATGATCTGGATAATGTGCTTACACAATATATATTATTCATTTATCAATATTTATTAATATGAAAGTTTCACATCTACCTTACATTAAGCTACCTACACAGATGGTTCTAATTTAACATACCTATCCCATTTTTTTCTCCTAGTGTTAAGGGATGAACCCCCCACCCACAACCAACTCCATTATTTTTTAAAGAACAGATGACAGATTACATGATAAATATCAGTTACTATTAATTCATTAAGATTTCTTAATCCTTTAACTAAAGTCTTGACTTAAGACTTGCACCGAATACAGTATTTGCTGCAAATAGGCCTGCTACAACAATAAAGTTAGCTCCACATAACTCCCAACAGGTAATTCAAGTAGCTTCCTCTGTAGTAAAGAGTTCTGATTGATGTCAATTTGACAGCAGTAAGACTGTGATCATTCAGGCTTAGCACTGGGGCCATAGAGCCTACATAGATCTAGCAAGAGGTAGGAACAGGATAATTACCGGTATCCTCTGCTTTTAGCTTTCTGCTGTAGGCTAACCTGCAGTTGACATTTCAAAGCTGGCAGCCACACAAGATTCTGCACAAAAGGACCAGTTTATCCAGTATAGAAGGTGTACTACATACATGAACTAATGTGGTTATTTTCATCATCTTGTTTGGCTGTTTGACTTGCTCCCTTTCATAGCACGTTTTAATCTCTTGATTTTTTTTTTTTTTTTTCCTTTCTTCAGATCAGTGTGGATAGAGGTATGCCCTGGGATGAGGCCTACAACAGGTCACAGAAGCTCAGTGGGCCTGATGAAGGATTCTACCTGTCTCTGAAGGTGAGTCCATGTTATAATAAAAATATAAAGGATTATCTTTTGTCCCTAAGACTGCTGAAACAGTTGTGGCCTCTCTTCACAGCTGCGAGGTAACCACCCATCTGTGCTGTTAGCTGAGCAAGGACGAGGAAAGAACCTAATTCTATACAAACCGAACATTGGCAAGCAGACTCACCTGGAGAATCTCGATAAACTGCACCAACGTTACAGGAAGGTAATGGCTTTGCAGGCTATTAGTTGTGCCTTTTATATTGGTTTCATGTTATATTTGTGTTTTCATAAAAATTCATAAAAGTAACATTGTCTTTTTATTTTTATTTAATTAAGTGGCTTTTTTTTCCTGATTATGCAAAAGGTGTAACAAAAGACAAAATCAGACATTTTCTGTACTGACGCGTTTCTCTGTCAATAGGGTAAAACACATGTGGGTCTCTGCTGCCCCCATGTGGGCATTCAAGTGTACTAAATCAGACAAAGTTTAAGACTAGAAAAAAATGGAGCAATATGTCACAGGCTCTTAAAACGATTAATGTTAAAAGTATGACTTAAGAAGGAATTTAAATAATAAGTTGCTTATTAAGGCTTTACATGTTTCCTTAATTAACCTTCTGAGTTCAGAGTCATCAGGTTAAACCTATATTTTAGGGAAAGGCAAAATTGACTTTTTCTGGAAAAAAACTTTTTGTTTGTTTTTGTTCTTTGTTCCCTCATCACCAAACTTAAGAGAATAGTTAAAACAAAACTGTCATTTTGATTTCATAGAAATACAGTTAGGGAAAGGGTTGGGGTGAAGAGCTACACCTCAGAGGGTTAAGGACCATTCACCCTAAGCCTGCTGAGTTAAAAAGTCACTTGTCTCTTTGATACAGTATAATCATTGATGGTAAACACACGAAAAAGCTATAGTATATACTTTGGTTAGAAGTTGAAAATCTCAGTTCTGCATTGCTAAAAGGTTTTTGTGCTTCTTTTTAGGTGACCCCCGAGGAAGCCAGGGACTGCTGGGAGAACCAGTTCACCTTCTCTTTTAAGAATTGCAGCCATGCCAACTGGTAAGTAGGAATCCACAGCATCCGTCTGGATTAATGGCTCAATAAAGCCAATCAGCCTGGTACTTATTAGGATTCAGTCCCAGTGGTTTTAAGGTCAGATGCCATTCCCAGGGATTTGTAGATCACCTGAGAACTAGTCACACAGAACTTACCTCCACATATCACATGTGCCCTCGTCACCAGATAGCCAGTGACCTGTGGGTGGGTGGGCTCTGTCTCTGATCAGTGAACATTTGGTTCCTGAACCTGCCACGCGTTTACCCTGAAAGCATGGTTTAAAACATTGAAGCTGTTTTGGCATGTGCATAGATGATTTAACCATTTTGTCTCTGCTCTTTCTGAAGGAATGGGAAGTGTAAGAAAATTGAGGAAGGCCAGGAGTGTCTGCAGGGCATGCGTCTCCGTCAGTACCACATGCTGTGTGGAGCTCTGTTACGGGTGTGGAAGCGTGTCTCCGACGTGGTATCTGACATCACCAACACCAGCATCCTGCAGATTGTGCGCCTCAAAACTAAGCAGCATAACAAGCAAGTCGGTTAGTATATTTCACAATCTCAAGTGAAGTGCAGATGGATAACATGCTTTGTATTATCTTTTAGAAGAGATCTCAGTCTTGACCAATGTAAGAAGAATCCACAAACCTCTAACCCAGATTTGAAAATGTGAATTCTATTTACTGAATGTTGGTTTGGTGGTAAAATGTGGTGCTATTAAAGTGCGGACACATCTTGACGATAAATTGAGGAAATGAAAAAGTTTCCCACTTATTTGTTTCCTGTGAACTTCTGTGTGCACTACATTAATGCTGAAACTTATGAAATAATTATGCCAGAAGCACAGGACATGTTGCAATTCACCTCAAGAGTCATGAAAACAATAGTGTGAGGCTGCTCCCTGGAGGTTGTCAAGTTTCTTTGTGTACTACACACAAATGTACTAAAAATAAGAGTGTAAGCTTTAGATATTTATTTTATAATCACACATTTAGGCATACACACTCACTCCCTCTATCTGTGGTGGTAGCGCTGTGAGTGTGTGCAGGAAAGGAAAAAAAAACGCAGAGCATTAAAGCTTCTGTGCATGGACTCTGACAGCTGCTAGAAGTTATTCTGCTCTCAAGCCTCAGTGAGCTCAGCACAGCAGCACATGAATTCTCTGCTGCAGCAGGTTCTGCTTAGGGGATATAGAACAAGGAATACAGTTGTCAACTGCAGCCTAAAACAGTGGCATTCGAGTCTGCCATACTGCCGGGATGAGAGACTCACGCACCACCAGAACAGCAACTTGGCCAATCATCCTGTTGGTTGGGAGACAAGAGAGGGGAATTTTTGTGGCTAGCTGGCTAGCAATGACTAAACTTTCAAAAGAGAGGGGATCTCCACTAGTATACCAGTACTCTAACATAGATTAATAACAATAATAATAATAAACTGCTCAAATGACCCACCAAACATACTTGGACAATCATTAATACATGGACAATCAGCCTAAGTAATGAGGGAAACACAGAGCATATAAACCTACCTGCTGTTGTGGATATATGTGCTGTGACAT
Organism: Etroplus canarensis; assembly: GCA_015106775.1. Lineage (NCBI taxonomy): Eukaryota > Metazoa > Chordata > Actinopteri > Cichliformes > Cichlidae > Etroplus > Etroplus canarensis. The sequence continues at coordinate 19,222 of VUQH01088343.1, forward strand.
CTTTCAATGAAATTACTATTAATGAAAGATGTGGCTTTGGATAGTATCATTTTTAATGGCTAATTTGATCAGAGTTTTAGGATTTATCTCTAATCACCAACATGACTTTTCATCTCTCTCAGGTATCAAGATTCCAGAGAACTGCGTAGCTCGTGTGCGTGAGGAATTGCTGCAAATGGATGAAGAGGTGAAGAAGAGGCGAAAGGAGAAAGAGCAGGCTGCTGAGAAGCGCAAGGTCGAGGAGTACATGCAGACCCACAGACATCTCTTGGAAAATCTAACCAGCCAGAAAACCATGCTCAACCAGTCCCTTGTCCAGAGACTACAGAGGATTCAAAGTGGAGATATAGTAACAAGACTGCCTGTCCAACCCATGCCCACTTTACAGCAGCCTCCGCTCAGCTCAGCCCTGTTATCCTTACAGAGAAATTCTTGCCAAACTCAGCAAAGGACCCATAACAGTTGGCCCAACACTTCCACCACCTTCTCCACCACCAACCAGGGTTCTGTGAACAACCCAGTTAACCTCAGTCTCCAACAGTTTTACCCCCAGTCCTTCATAACTCCTCTTCCACTCCATCAGACCAAACCATCTCCCATTCTGTCTTCCAAGAATCCCCTGGATGATATCTTAGACCTGACCATGAGCTCACCATCTCCCTCTCCAGACAGCACAGAGGGTGGACTGAATCTGGACAGTCTGACAGGCAACTCTTCAGCATTCACAGATGAATTAAATCTAGATCCTCTGATCTCTCAGAACACATTGAATGCCCAGCATGCTGCACAAATACAGCAGTCTCTCATGCTACAACAGCAGCAGCAGCAACCTCCACAGGCCTCACAGCAGCAGCAGAACCACAACTTGCTGGCCAATAATCATCATCACCCTGACTTATTAGATTATTTTGACTTACCTGTGTCCACTCAGATGCCCACACAGAAAGCCAGCCCTTCATCTTCTACCTCTCCCTGCTCTTCCTCTACCTCCTCCACTTCATCTCTGTCAAACAATATGGTTTCTCTCTTCTCCACCCCATCCCCCAACTCTTTGTTTTCCAACTCTTCCCCACGCTTCCCTGCAACCTATCTCCTCCCGCAGTCGGACTCAGTTTCCTTACCCAACGGCCACTGCAGCTCCGGCACACTTGATGTCCGCGAGGCTTTGAACAGCATGCTACAGGCCGGACCAGACCGCAAGTCTGTCATTCAGTACAGGCCACAAGAGTAAGAGCTTGAAGCGCAACGATTTGCCTGGACTTTATCTTTAGTGTTTTTTGTTATGTCTCACAGAACAGATTGCGTCTTGTTTGCTGCTGTCTATGATCGCAACCTTGGACCTACTCCCTCTCCCCTCAGGGCTTATAGTCAAGTCACTGCCTGTCCTGCGTTGGGCTCACCCCTCTCTTTATCCACTTGTAGCGTTCACCTGCTTGAGGCTGTTGAGGTAATGGCGGGCTTGATCAATATCAGATTTCTGCACCAAAGTGAATCCTCCATAGTAAAAGGCAGCTTTTTAAAAATAAAAAGAGATGGAGAAAAAGGTATATTTTGTAAAACATAAAAGCTGTTGAGGTGTGGAAATCTTCAACAAACCTCCCGCTGCTGGTTGTTTTTGAGGTATTATTGGTGAGTTGCTGGAAGTTCTAAATGCCTTTCACCAGTTAAAACCACATTTTTAGACTTTGCTTTACTGTTACCGCATTCATGGCTGTTCTTTATTGACAAAAAAGAAACTGTACGCAAGGCATTTGGTTTGAGTGAAACAAAATATAGTGTTGAACTGGAAGACGCATGAAATCTTTTAGCTGATTAGCCATGAAATGCCTCAGTTTTACTTTTTTCTTCTTCATGCTCCCTCTTGTTTCTCTCCCTGCTTTTATGAACACTAGTGTGAGGAAAAAGGGAGAGGAAGAGCAGTCTGCTGTTGCAAACAGTGCCTTTGGAAATAGTCTATAAATGCAGTCTTTAAAATCCCATGTAGCCTAATGTATAGATTTATACTCTCAAGTGATGGTTTAAATCTTAATTTAATAGGGTATCTTTGTATGAAACTTTTAGGCCCCTTAGTCAGTCAGGAAGTTGTTTGTGTTACACTATGCTGGTGTTGGTTTTCAGGATGCCTCTTTTTAGTCTGTATATGCTTGTATGATTGTGTAGCTGCTTTCAAGAAGAGCAACAGAGGTGTCCTTTATCTGTCTGTCTTCATCCTGCGGAAATGACAAGTGTGCCAGGGAGTCAGTGGCGTGACAGATTATTTATCATGTCCAAAATTTTTATCTACCCATCCCAATTCCCTTTCTCATTTTTAATTTGACTCCCATTTTGTTTTGATTAGGAATTCCTCAGGAAAGTCTTATGTATTTGTTTTGTGTAATAGTCATTTTGACCAACACTGATACCAGAGTCAGTGTTCAGTCTTTAATTCCAATGGATTACAAAGAATGTCAAGTTATTGTTTTGAAAAGAAACCCCAACCCTTACTTTGCTAATTGGAGAGTAATTTATTGCTTCCTCTTGAGCATTGGTTTCCACATGAGTTCAACATATAGCAAATATCTGATTTCCATTTTAGGCTTTGAGGCTGTAAAAACCTTTAAAAGATCATGTAGATGTGTATGATAGTACATATTTTAAAAAACCCTGTGAGGTCTGGCCATCTTTGTGTGATGCACTGTAGCTGGTATGTGACAAAATGCCGGGAGAAGTTCAACTGATCAAAAAGCAATAAAACCATAATATACGTTAATCATGAAACAGAAATGCTTCAGTGCTGTTAACGCTTAACAGGCAAAGCTTTCTGGTTACCTTTGCATGGTGTGAGTCTTCTTATTTCTATTCTGCTTCAAAGTCTTTTAGTTAAACACATTTTAAAATGCATACAACCTTTGTAAAGTGTGTTTTCACAGGATCAGCGTTTAGTCATTGTTATCATGAAAGTTATTGTTATTTATATTTAAGGGATATGTAGATTTTAGATATGTTATCTTGCTTATTATGATAGTTAACGACATGTTTGGTCAGGGAAGTTACTAGTTTTCAAAATCGCTATTAAACAAATTCTATTATAACCTGCCACCAAATAAGATTGCACTGTTCTGTACTGCTGTACAGTGTCTGGATTTTTTTCTGCTCTTTTCATTTTTGCTTTTCTCAAATAGAATTTTTCTCCAACCTGTAGACCTTTTGTCAGGCCTTCAGTTCGCAGAGAGATACCAAAGTATTCCACAGACAAACTTAAAGTTACTGGCTCTAAGATATCAAACATTTTAATCAATCTCAGGAAGAAACCTACAGGAGGTGTAGCGTTGTGGCGTTAGTAGAATTATATCATTTCCCCTTTTAACAGTGGTGAAACTAATGAATCCATTTTTTCTTAACTCTGTGCTGTGATTCTTGCTGTATTTATGTTTTTAGACTTAATGTGATGGTGTTTTTGTTTGTCCTTGTGAAAATGTCAGTGACCCTAAATATTTATGCTTTCTTAGGGCAAAGATCAAAGGCTGTTTCTTTTTAAGAAACATTATTTTTCTGTGGACAGTTTTATTTTTTATTTGTTGGACATTTGAATCATGTTAATGCTGACCGATTTTTCACACCTGGGTTATACTGTAATGTGCAATTGATCTGTCCAAGCCTTCACCCCTCACTCATTCTATGTTTAGGTTTAGGATAAAGCTGACTCATTCAACATCTTAGAGTGAATACTCTTCTTCTTGTACCTGCTTTCACTTTGTTTCTAATATTCCTCATCAGGCACATTCCCAGACTTCAGTCTGCAAAACATTTTGCCTTTCATTTTGTTTTTTATAGTCACATAAATAAAGCTTTATGCATTTGAGGGATATGGACAGCAGTTTTTAGGAAAATAATTCTTTATTCAATTAGTTAGGCCTTTAATCATTTTATTATTTTTGCACTAAGAATGGCATAATTAAGTTACTGTTCTATTGGTTATGATTGAGCATTGAAAGCTTCTGTTTCTGTTCTTTAGTGGATTGCGCTATGTATACTGTAACCATCTCTCTCGTTTCTTCACCAGTTGCATATATATAAATGTTATCACTCAAATAATTTATTGCTAACAAAAAATGAGACAAAAAACATGCTACTGATTGTATGTATTTTTAAACAAAGCCTATTTTCCTGTAAAAACAAAACTGTGTTCAGCACTTTTATTCTGGGTTGTGCTTTTGTTTTCTATATATTTATAATTTAGATCCAAATGTATATATTGTAAAATTTGTGCCTTTCGACTAATTCTTTAAAAAGACAGTTTTCTACTCATTAAAGGAAGGAATATATAAAATTGCAATCTTAACTTTGTAAACGAATAAAAACTTGAAGATTGCTGAAACTGAGTCTCGTTTGTTCATTTGGTCTCACTCATTTTTTAAAAATGGGTAACATTAAGACAGTAGATGAGCTAAACATGGTCAAATTAACTGCAGACATTTTTGTTCATCAGGTGACTAGTTTGTTTTTTTCCAGTCAATATGAGCGCACGCGTTTCTGCCAGTGATGGGCTGCAGTATCACATTAAACGCAGGCATAATTAGATAAATGTCTCCCAACCACAGATCAATTACTGAATACACCACAGGATAATAGACTCTATAAATGACTGTAATATTTCTTGCTGAAGAATAAAAGGACTCTTATCTACTATAAACATTTTCCAAAAAAACACATTTTTTGTTTCAGGCTGTCTCTGTGTAGGCTGAGGTTATTAAAATTAACTACAACTATTCATATATTCGGTTTTAGGCTTTGTAGTTTGAGCATTTTTTTTGACACATCCAGCATGAAGAGGTACAGTATATGGACAAAAGTATTGGGGCCACACCTCTTAATCATTCAATTCAGGTGTTTCATTCAGTCCTATTGCCACAGGTGTATAAAATCAAGCACTTAGCCATGCACTCTGCCTTTACAAGCATTTGTGAAAGAATGGGTTGCTCTGAAGACATAACTGACTTTACTCTGTGGTACTTTAATATATGTCCCACTATCAACTGTAAGAGGTATTATGTCCCTAAAAAGCAGGGATGTTCTAGAATCATCAGTGCTGCCACTGCAAATCCTTTGTGTGAGTGTGATAATGCAAAAGCTATTTGATGCAGGATTTTGAATGCTGGCACAGTGACAGACCTCCATGAGATCTGGAACTGTTAAGATTTTTCAGCCATTTTGAAAATGCAGATTTGCCCCTAGGTGGCGTTATTTGTAAAAAAAATTGTACATTCTTAGCCATATCTCTGACCATTTTTCCAAAACCAAACTGATCGTGGGATCATTACTTAAATGGCGAAACCATTCTGCAGCAGCTGCTGCAAATTCCTTGTACAAGCGTGATAACACAAAAAATATTTAACAAAGGATTAAAATTTTGCCACAGTGATAGATCTCCATGAGATCTGGAACTGATTAGATTTTTAGCCATTTTGAAAATGTGAACTGGCTACCAGGCAGGGTTTTCTGTAATTTAAAAAAAAAAAAATTTTTGCCATATCTCTGTAACTATTCATTCAATGTGCATGAAGCAAAAACCAAATATATGAAAAGATCACATACTTTCATGGTGACAGCATGTCATGTCTGGCACTATTGCCATCTCCTGTTGATGCAGGTGAAATTGATAAAAAAAAATATGTATATTATGGACTCAAGCTGCTACAAACTCCAGTCCTTAATCATCCAATTTGCATTAACCAAAAAAATAAAACAAAATAAAAAATTTACCCTGCAGTCTACCCTCATATTACATCAAGTGGGGCTGGGTCAGGTCAGCATTTGTGAAGAAATTGGGGCTGTTTGTGGCTATACCTTTAGTGGTTACACTGCAACCTTTAGGAGCTAGATGCAAAGTGGAAGCATTTAGGAACCACAGTAACTCACATGAAGCAGATCGCTTAAAATTAGAGACTGGAATCACAGAGTGCCTAGTGCATAATGCATAAAAGTCACCAATGCTCTCCTAACCTGATAACTGCAGAGTTCCAAACCTCTTCTGGCACTGACATTAGCCCAAAAACTGTGTGCCAGGAGCTTCATGGAATGGGTTTCCATGGTCAAAAAGCTACATGCAAGTCTTACATCAACACGGAGCAATGCCAAGTGACAGATGGAGTGGTGCACATCCCTACTGGATTCTGGAGCATTGGAAACATGTTCTGAGGCACACTCATCTGATAGACAAGTCTGAGTGTGGCAAATGCCAAGAGAATGATACCTGCCTGACAGTACTGTGCCAACTGTAAAGTTTGACGGAGAACAGATAATGCTATGGGGTTGCTTTTCTGGGGTTGGCCTGGGCCCCTTTATTCCAGGAAAGGGAAATCTTAATGCTTCAGCTTACCAAGACCTTTTCTGATGATTCTATGCTTCCAACTTTGTATGAACAGTTTGGGGAAGGTACTTTTCTATTCCAGCATGACTGTGCCCCAGTGCACAAAGCAAGGTCCATAAAGGTCAAATGAGCTTGGTGTGGAAGAACTTGACTGGCCCACACAGAATCCAGACCTCATCCTTATCAAACGCCTTTGGGATGAACTACAATGGAGATTGCAAGCCTGACCTGCAAAGGGAGGACCAACTATGGATTTAGAATGGGGTGTAATAAAAGCTCCTGCAGGTGTTATGTGTTGGTGGCTGAGTAATTTTGTCCATATAGTGTATTCAGTTCTTATTTTTATTGAAACTGGGATTTCTGCATAACTCTACAATAAGTTTATTGGTTTTACAAGCTAGTCTGTACACCTTTAATGAGCATAGTTTCCTGTGCCTACAATAAGAAACCAAAGGTGAAGCTAAATATATAAATAAAGCATTCAGCTCGGGTCACAAATGGCGTTTCACGCCCAAAGCAAATAGGGAAGAGGACAAACTTCCTCCCTGACGTGATGACGTCACGAAACTCACCTGTACGGCTAACTGTCGACGCCACGCCTCCTCACCTGTGTTCGAGAAGATTTCTAAGAGAAACTTTCAGAGCCGACACAGTCAAGGTGAGCTGGTGAAACTGTCCAGGGGGACCTCATTTTGGACGAGACGCCTGAGAGTAAAAGCCAACGCCTTACCGCCGCACAGAGGACGTTTAACGGTGAGTTAGCTCCGTTTCTGTCAGCGTTTTCTGGTTCACAGGTAGTCCAAGCTCTCATACAAGCAAGCGAAGTTAAAGATTGACTGGGGTCACTTTGCATTTTTCCCACGTGAAATGAAGTTAGTGTGTATATTATTTACATCTCAGAGCTGGATATTTGCTGGGCTCAACATATTGTTCGTACTGAAGTTTTTCTCATGAGTTTTTTTTTAATGAGTTCTTGTACTATTGTCTTGTGTCTTTTCTGTTTTGTTCCGTGGTTATCGTTTGGTTTTGGGCTCTCACTGTTTGATCTGTGTGCTTGTTTGTGTTGGTGGGATGGAGATCGCCACCTGCAAACCCCACATTCATATTCCTCACCTTTCTGGTTCTGCCACACACGCAAGTTTCTACCTGTCAGGAACAGGAGTTGCACAATAGTTTCGGGCTGCATTCCCAAACTGCTGCGTCTTCCTCTCAGTCCCCACTCAGCATATTTACACATTCACAGTTAAGACTGGCACACAAGGTGTTTTAAGAGTTTGGCTTCTCATCTCTGGGTTTTTCAAAGTCGATCCTGGATTGAATGTTTCAATGTGCTGTCCTAATGGGGGGTACGGGGGTTGATGCCCCTCTTCATGTGGGACTGCACAGTGTTTTTATCCCTTGTCCCCATGTCCCGCATACTGAGACACTGTCCCATAATTTGCAACCCCAGTTCCAAAAAGGTTGGCATACTGCATACAGTATTAATAAAAGTATAGAAAACACATCAGATGTTGACAGTGAGATGTTTTACTGTTTCATTAAAAATAAGAGCTTATCTTGAATTTGATGGCAGCAGCCCGTCTCGAAAGTTGGGACAGGCCCATGTTTAGCGCTGTGTAGCATCCCCTCTTCTCGTCTCTAAACATCTGGGAAGTGAGGAGACCAGCTGCTGGACCTTTAGGAGAGGAGTGTTGTCCCATCCTTGTCTGATATGAGATTCCAGTTGCTCAGCAGTCCTGGGTCTTCTTTGTAGTATTTTGAGTTTCATGATATGCCAAGTATCTTCAATTTGTGAAAGGTCTGGACTGCAGGCAGGCCAGTCCAGCATGGGGACTCTTCTACTATTAAGCTGTGCTGCTGTAATTACTGCAGTATGCAGTTTAGCTTGGTCTTGCTGAAATATGCATGAACTTCCCTGAAAAGGACACCATCTGGTTGGTCTAAAACCTGTATGGAATGAGGTTTTTCAGCGCTGATGGTGCTTTTCCAGATGTGTAGTTTCCAGTACCATAGGCACTAATGCACCCTCACACCATCAGAGATGCAGGCTTTTGAACTGAGTGCTAGTAACAAGCCAGATGGTCCCTCTTCTCTTTCCAAAGGATGCAGCATCTATGAGTTCCAAAAGAATTTCAGATTTCTCTTTGTCTAACCACAGACCAGTTTTCCACTGCACAGAGACGATGGCAGTGTTTCTGGATCATGTTCACATATGGTTTCTTCTCTGCATGATAGAGCTTTAACCTGCATTTTGGATGGCACAGTGAACTCTGTACACAGACGATGATATCTGGAAGTGTTCCTGAGCCCATGGAGGAGTGATTTCCATGAAAGAATCATGCCTGTTTGCAATGTAGTGATTTGCTTCTTGTCCTAAGATAAGGCTTCACTGAGAAATCTTGATATCTATTAGTTAATTCCTGCAAAAGAAACATCTGTCTTATGTAGGTGCAATACTGTCTCATTTTTAAAATTTTTCTCATTTCTTTATATTTTGCAAGGAAAAATGAAAATAGGCGCAATTATTTATTAAAACGTGTGTAATGTGCTTGAAAGTCAATATTTGGTATGACCACTGCAGTAGTCTGCAGGAATGGTTCTCCAGACTTCTTGAAGGACATTCCAAAGCTCTTATTTGGATATTGGCTGCCTTTTCTTCTGATCTCTGATCATCTGTCAAGATGATCCCACAGTGCTTCAATAATGGTTTTTCAGGCCTGCCACTTCTTTTTTTGTCCTCCGTATGCCCAGTTTCTTCAATTTTTTTTTAAGGACACACCGCACACTGAGCTGAGATATATCATATTTTTAGCTAAAAGCTCTTTGGAAATCACCTTGTTGGTTCAAAAATACTGTTTTCTGCCTGTCAAACTGTGTTTTCTTTGGAAGAATTAACTAAAGAAATGGAAAGAAATTCTGCATTTTTGCAACAGGCTGCCAGTAACAAAGTGCTTAAAGATACAACTTAAAATTGGTTGCTGGCTACGTACCCAGTATGTGTAGACACAACACTGGTTCATCTCTTGTGTTTGGTCCCTTTTTTAATGTTTGAATAGTTTGTAGGTCAATATTAAGTGGCACAACACAAACAAAAAGGAGTTTGAAAATGGTCAGGGACAAGGACTGGACTGAAAATGAGTGGAAAGAAAGTTTTGAAAGCCTGAAGAACAATTTTTCAATGTCCTCCTTGCTCCTGGGAAGCAAAATATAAAGAGATTGAAGGGTGGCTCATGACTTTTGCGCAGTATTATAGTTTAGTTTGTTCTAATATAATGAAATATTTTTTAATGCAAAAGGTAATTTAAAAAGACATCAATGTACAAACAAAATTTTAGAATTTTATTAAGAAAATCTTTGTTTACTACTTCTTACAAAACATTTCTTTATGTCCATAGTGAAAGACAAACCCTTCAGGTATGTTTGAGTAAATTATGCATTACAGTATGCTAGTCTCATATTCTGTAATATTTTATATCTTCATCATCTCAGCCTTCCAACAATGCAGGATGTTGTAATAATGCACATTCCTGTAACATTTCCCACATTGCTGACATTACTAAGTTTCTTTTTTCATCATTAATACCAAAGTGACTGAATCGAATAAGATTTTACAACTTTGGCTTCCATAAATGATGAAAACAAAATAATTGGGATGAAACTATTTTCTTGCATTCCATTTCCATTTCACAATGATGCATTCCTTTTGGTTCCTGTTACAAGAGTGCAGTCCTCTCCTTCACGTCACCTGTTTACCTCAGTTAATTTATCCACCCTTGTTTTTTCTCGATTGCTTATTCATCTTGAGATGGCTTCAAGGAAATTAACCATTGTAAAAAGTTTAATAAATGCAGAATGCTAGTCAATCCATTGTGCTGTTAGTTAACCATGATCTCAGTAGTTTCTACCATAGTGGAGCAGCGCTACACCAAACATGCCTGGCTGTTTGCATTCCCATCTTAGCTCTTTTGCATCATTATGCATAAAGGTCTGAGGCTGAGCATGTATCATTCATTTAATGGTACTCAAGTAGGTTATCCAAGTGGCTGTAAAGTGGGTGTTTGCTGTCCTTAGCATACTGTTGACAACACTGCATGAGTAAGTCCACTGTGAGTGGAAGCCACAAAGCCCCAGTCTATGTAAACCTCAGGAGTATTTGTCCCACAAAGATCTATATTTACACAAGGAACACTATTATCGTCATGAATTTGACACAGCGACTCAAACTACTGAAGCATTTTGGCTCAACACCTCCAGAACCTCCACCACCACTGCTGGTGGTGCCTGTAAGTGAACAGATAGAACTGCAGCATAGTAGTTCCTATTTTCACAACAATATTTAGTGGATTTCAGTTTATTGTATTGCCCTAGATCACTTTCTATTTCCTCTTTCTATTATAGTAACCAAGCAGTGATATTAACATCAGCTGTAATTAAACTTCTTAGGTTACTTCCCCCGATGAGCTCTGTTAAATGTTTTGTGGCCAGACTTTATTATTTATTATTATCACATTATTTTAGTTTGTTTTGGTGGAAATGTAAAAGTTTTGATTTATAGTTAAAGAAAAGGTTTATGAATGCTTTGAAGTTACCACAATTTCTTCATTTACTCATAAAATGTGTTCTTGTCTTTATAGAAGTCACCATTAAATG
>VUQH01088343.1:30240-45632 GCA_015106775.1 Etroplus canarensis
TATTTCCTCTTTCTATTATAGTAACCAAGCAGTGATATTAACATCAGCTGTAATTAAACTTCTTAGGTTACTTCCCCCGATGAGCTCTGTTAAATGTTTTGTGGCCAGACTTTATTATTATGAGACGTGCACAATGCTAAGAAGGAATTTTGGTTCATTCTTCCTTAAAACTGTTTAATCTCTTCAAGTTGTCAGGGATGCAATGATTAAACAGCAAATAGCTCTCTTTAGGATATTCCACATCATCTCAGTAACGTCAAAGTAAGGCCAGAACCCTGAATTCATTGCTTCTTCAGTGATTCCTGATCTGAACCCTGATGTTGCCTCTGCTATGCTTCACACTTGGGACAAGGTTTTGGTGTTGTCTTTTTTCATTCAGAGACTCTGTGGAAGTTTGACATTTTTCTCATCTGTCACAGAATGTTGTGGACATTCAGGTGGTCTTCTGTAAACTTTAGATATGCTTCAAAGATTTTTTGAACAGTGATTTCCTTCATAATGTTTTTCCAATAAGACTGTTCTTTATTAAGTGTTTTTCTTATAGTGAACAATTTCTCTTTTGCTGTTATCCTAGGGTTCTTTTTGGTCTTTCAGAAGTGCACGTGGTGCTTATTGGCATTATCTTCTCAGGAACTACTCCTAGAGTCTTGAATTTCTTCCTGTCTTTTTGTGGACAGATTAACATCAAGATCATTAGAGTTGTGGTTTGTTTCTAGCTTAATGTATTGCTGGCTGTCATTCTTCCTCTGAGGTCCTGTCAAAGTTGTTGGGATCGTGACATAGTTTACACAAACCAATTTTATTAGAAAAAGACAGAACTTTGTATGTCTTTGTTTATAAGGAGAGGCTCCTTTGTAACACAAACTTCCAGCCTCACCTCTAAATTGGAACTTCTGACTGCAAGTAGCTTTTGGAAAAGTTGTTAGCACAGATGTCTGTTTATTTTTTCAGCCTGTGCTGTGAGTTACCCAGTGTTTCCCATAAAGCAGAAAAGAACAAGTATGTGTATGTCATTAGTCTAGTCAGATTGATTGTGTCTATATTTTGACTTTGATAATGACACATTTTAAGAGTACCAAATGCAGAAATGGTTATTTAAAATTGGTATACGTTTTTCCTGCGACTGTATGCACTGAGACCAGTATAAAAATAGTGTAAATCTACCTGGGGCAGCTGTGTTTCAGGAGGCAGAGGTGGCCATTTTCTAATTTAAGATTGATGGTTCTATTCCTGGTTCCTCCAGCCTATGTGCCAAATTTACTTCAGTTTTATTTATATAGTGCCAAGTTATATCAAAAGTCTCCTTAAGACACTTTATACTTTAAAGTAAAGACCCTAAAATATTGGAAAGAAAACCTCAACAGATGATCCCCTGTGAGCAAGCACTCAGTGATGGTGGGAAGAGACCTCCAGCAGAACCAGACTCAAGGTGGGGCAGCCATCTGCCTTGGGGGTTGAGGCCAAAGAGAAGAGAAAAATGGAGAGAGTCAAGGACAACACAAGCATGGGAGAAAGAAGACAAAATTTAATGACATGCTGCAGTAACGGATAAATGCATGGAGGTGATAAGCAGTGGGTGGCCTATTGCACCAGCAGCCTTGGCCTATTACAGCATAACTGAGGGTTGGGTTGGGGTCACCTGATCCAGCCCTTACTATAAACTTTATCAAAAAGGAAGGAGTTAAACCTAATCGTAAATTTCTCCTGAATACAAACTAGGAACTAGTTCCACGGGAGAGGGGCCCAATAGTTGAAGACTCCGCCTCCCAATCTGCACTTGCTGAAATGTCCTTGGGCAAGATACTGAATACCAAATTGTTCCCAATGCGTCCACTGGAGTATGAGTGCATATGATAGTTTAAAGAACACTTAAAGGCAACGAATAAAGTGCTGTATGAATGTGTGTGTGTGAATGAGTGAATGAGGCTTCTACTAAAACGTGGTTTGAGTTCTCACTTGGACTAGAAAAATGCCATACCAGTCCATTTATCAAGCACTTGACAGTTAAAAATGCCATGGTTAGATGACGTTTAAGCTTTACACCGGTATTGAAATGTTGGCAATAGGAAATCTGACAATGATATTTCAGCTCTTCCCCACTGTTTTTCAAAATAGCAAGAGTGTTTATTCATGGACTCAGATGTGACCTGTTAAAGGAAACATGTCTGGACATTTGCATAAAATGTTCAGACATTTACATTGCAAAATTCCACCTAAAAGAAGTGTAATAACAGGGATTTTCCAGTACAGAAGAATTTTTGGTGGACACAAAGGTGGTTTGAAACATTCCCAAAGAAAAATACCTAAACCCCATCAAATATTGGAATTTCTGCAACCATAGTAACTGCCATGTGTACCTACTTGCCAAATGCCCACTGAGTGTCAAGAAAACCATGATTATGTGTCTAGAATAATATTATTCTTATTCAAAAATAACTTTTATTTTTTGATAACATCCTTACATTTTCACTAATAGATATCCATCTCTTTAGCTAGGTACAGGACTGTGTATCTCTGTGTGGTTCACCCAGCTGACACATTTAAGGTGTTTCACTGTTCTTACATCGGTCTTTGAGGGTTTTAAGTCAAGGCAGTTCCACCTTAAATCCGTGCTCATTAAAGGCCACTAGAGAATGACTCTTAGCCTGGGCAAAGGCTGGAAGGGGAGGAGCACTCTCCAGGTGAGGTCTCCGTCTGCCTTCTGTGAGAGAAACACCACAGCTAGTCATATTACAAATAATTTCAGCAGGAGGATCTGGTTTCAGCTGCTGTCCATGCAGAGCTCATTGGAGGGGGAAGTAACCTGAGATTACTGGATCTGTGATTGTTTTTCTGTGGCTGGCACCTTATGGGACATAAAGAGTTGGCTGTTCACTGAGTGCTGGAGGCCGCAGGTGTTTTGTTCAGGTTAGAAATCCCAGTAGAAAATGGAAGTCAGGTTCAAAGACCAAATGGTAAGTGTAGAGGGAGATATACAAGGCATTTATAGTCTTAGAGTATACTTCTGTGCAGTATGTCTGAAAATGTCAAAGAATAACTGTTAAGAATTTATATAAATATACAAGTCATAACTGATAGCTTGAGCCCACTTAGTTTAACAGCTTAGTTTACAGCTGGCAAAATGATGGCCTACAGGTGGAGTGTCAGAAAGGACTGCAGTCTGTGGGCTTGAATCAGGTGTTTATTAGTACACAGCATTCATCATTGTCAGCTCTAACATCTGTGTCAACATTTCTGACATTCATGCTTATTTTTGTGTGTATCACATCTGGTTTTGCAGCTGTTTAGTTTATCACAACCCAAATATTGTAATGAGAGGAGCCAGATTTGTTACTGTTTAAAAAAAAATCAGTTTCACATTCATCACATTGTTATATTATCATGACCTAAATCCAAAGTTAAAGTGTAACTGATTGTAGAGTCAGTGTGCTGTAGGTCTGCTCAACAGACTTGTGTACCTCTGTGAAGGTGCTTTTCAGTCACTTGTTACTTCAGCTGGTCCTGACTTGATTTCTATATTAAACTGTTCTCCAACTCCTTAATACTGCTATGATATTAAATGGACAGCTTTGAGTGCCCTTTAAGTGTGGAGCCCTTGCTTTGCTCAGAGTTACTTGCAGCTACAACTAAATTCAGTAAAGCAATGGTATAAAAGCAATAACAACTTAGGGTTGATTAAAATGATGGCTTGGCGAGAAACAAGAAAAAGTCACAGCCAGCTTTATTTGCGCAGTCATGTCGGTAGCTGTTTTTACGTTCTCAAGTTTATGATTAACTAAATCAAACAAATGGCTCCCTGTTCACAGGCTTTGCATTGTACAGCTGTACTCTTGAGTTACCTCCACCAGCAAGTTTAGGATTTTTGTGGTGATTATTTGTGAGATTTCCACTCCATGGTTATTTAATTCAGTAGTTTCAGTAATAGTTTTTGATATAATGCACCAAATAAAATTGGCCTGATTTGTCAAATTCCAGTTAGGTAATGTGTTTAGGTGTGACTGGTCACTGGATACTTGGCTGGTGTTGCCATTTTGTGTTGCACTGCTAGTGCTTGTACATGTCAGTGCCTCATACTCGTCGCGTGGCCAGTATGCCGTGTTTGAACAAACTCCAAGTTTTTTTTTTTCATCTGCTGACAGCAACACTATACCTTTGTGTCTGACTAGAGTATCAGGCTTTACCCGTTCTGACTGTAATTCAGCAAGTGTCTTCTTCTACCCGTGAAATGTGGTCTACAGCCAGGCTGCACTTTTGGTTTGTTTTTTGTTTTTTTTAATGCAAATCATACCAGGCACGTCGCCATGCTGGTGGAAGTTAAATATTTGTGTGTTCACATTTTGTCATTGATATGAATCCCTTTCAACAAAGATAACTGTACAGACATAAATATCTTTCTACAATGCCAGTCTCCAGGGTTGAGGCTGAGTGTTCTGAGTATGATTGTTTACAGACATAAAGGTGCTGTGTAGAACAGGCCTTAAGGAGATAAATTTACTTCATCTCTTTGACAGCAACACTCAGCTGACATAACCTGAATATTCAGGGGTTTTGGACAGTCAGACAAAATAACAAACTTGACTGTAATAAAGGGCCTTTTTGCAAAATTTTAAGATATTTTATAGATGTTGTATGTTGTTTGCAGTACAAAACTAGACAAACACCAGGTAACCCCTCCTCCATACTGGTCAGGCAGGATTAAGACAGGTGAGAGTGCTTAGATCAGGTTGACTTATGATCACACTCTTTTTGCTTCACTCAGGCTAAACTGTCTTCCCTGTAAGGACCTGAACTATACGACTGAATGAACGAATCATCATTTGATTTTGTCAAATTTAAATCTTCATTTGCCAGACCATATAATGATTATCTAGTTTTTCTTTGTTTTTTTTTTTTAGAAACCGGGCATGGAGGAGCTAACAATATGGGAGCAACATACAATAACACTGAACAAAGTAAGTGGTTGTTTGCTAAATAATTAAATTATCCATGTGTGAGGTGTTTTGTTGAAACCCCTTGTGTGTTTTAGGTTTCCACTTGTTTAATCTACGTTAAATTATCAGTAAGCTGAAGGACATTTTATAAGCAGACAAATACAACAACAAATACAGAAGTTGAAAGTGAGTTTCAGTGTAGTTTCTGAGGGTTTTGAGAGGGATTTTGGGCTGGACTGTGCTTCAGGCCTTTCGATTTCACAGCACGGACTCCTTCAGGAATTCAGTACGACACACCCTGCTGCACCCCACAGCACCAGCCGGCTCTTCACTATCCTGCCTCACAGTCTATGTCTCTGGAATGTACTGCCTTCTTATATCTCTCTACTGTATCTCCCACTCATGCTTGTCCACCCACCTACTTTGCTGCGTTCTTTACTGCCCATCATGTTCTTTCTGTCTCATCTCCTGTCTTTTTTTTTAATCTTATTCTCTTGAAATGACAGGATCCCAAACTGGGGTTTGGATTTGCAATATCTGGAGGAAAGGACAAGCCTCACCCTGATGGGGACACATCTATAGTGGTGTCAGATGTGCTGCCAAATGGGCCAGCCATGGGACGACTGTTGTAAGCTGATTACCTTTGGTGTTTTTATGAGTGTTGGGACCTTTAAGCTTTGACTGTTGACATCTGTATGCACACAAGTGTTTACGCACTTATCTAGAAGGTATCTGAGCCCAGTGATGGACTCATATGTTTGCATTTAATTGTCTTTGCAGCAACAAAGACCAGATTGTAATGGTCAATGGAGAATCTATGGAGAACGTCCACTCTAACTACACCATTCAGACCCTCAAGGCATGTGGCAAGACTGCGAACATAGTAAGTATAGAGAGGGCACAAGTTAAACAGGCTAAATGGCTTTTAATGTTGGATTTGTTTCTGATTGACTATCTTCTTGATCTTCCCCAGACAGTGAAACGCCCTCGTAAGATCCAGATCCCAGCAACCACCAGACCAACTCGGGCAGCCTCACACTCCAACCTGCTGGATCAGGACCCTCCAAGGCGAACAAGACGCTATTCTGATGGTAGCGATCAAAGAGATTCCAACCGCTACCGTTATCGTGCTCACAGCCCCTCACCTGAATTGAATGGGCATGGAAATATGCTGCCATTAATGTCATCAGGGTATAAGAAGCTCCCTCGCAATGATGTTGCAGAGAAACCCATTAGGACAACTTTGGTTAAAAAGAAAGTCACAGATGGTAAGACTTGAGGAACTAGACAGAGCGAAACATTTTTGTTAGCCTCAGATCTTTACTGAAAATGAAGCTCAAAGTTTAAACGTTTTTAGACAAAAATAATCTACGCCACGCATCTTCCCTATAGTGCTGATTTCTGTCTGTCTGGCTTTGCTTTTCTGTAGAGTATGGACTGAAACTGGGTAGTCAGATCTTTATCAAGCACATGACAGAAACGGGCCTGGCTGCAAAGGAAGGCACATTGCAGGAAGGAGACCTCATTCTCAAGGTATTGATTAGCATATATTTTGTTATACAGTATTTCTAAGATACAACTATTACAAAAGCTTTTAGAATGAATTCACAGATTGTGTTTCCTGTGAGTAGATTAATGGCATGACGACCGAGAACCTATCACTGCTGGAGACAAAGCACTTGGTGGAGAAGAGCAGGGGCAAACTGACCATGACAGTTCTTAGAGACGACCGCAAGTTCCTGGTCACTATCCCAGAGGTAGAGGATAGTCCCCACAACAGTGATTATGGCCATCGCAGAGACAGCAGCTCAGAGTTGGAGGGTAAGGGACTCAAATGGAGAAGTAGTTAGAGGGGATTAAATCTGATAAACAAATGGAAGTGATAACAGCATAAAGAAGGGAATGCAAACAAGTTCAGAAATTACTGAAGGATTAATCATAAGTCAGTGTGAAAAATGTCTGGTGTCCATAGGGTTGATCTATGGAGACCACATTTCCAGTTAATGTCATTGTACTGAACATGGCAACATTTCATTCAAAATGAGGTAGTCCTTCATGGATAGTTTTTAATTTTATTTTTTGTGTAAAATTTGCTTAAAAAAAAAAACAAAAAAACATTTATACCAGTATATTAACAAGACCGCCCAAATTTTATTTTACTTTTTAGCTCATCCAGCTGAAGGACCGATGCGTTAATGCCATGGCAAGGATTCCTTCCGTCCATCCATCCACAGTTCGAAAAAATTCATTCTCCTCTCAGAATATTGTTTAGGTTAAGGTTTTAGTGAAACTTTGACACAATTATCATCTGATGGATCTTCATCTAAACTGTGCTCAAGTTCAAGTCACTTGTCATTTTATGCGCACTCTTCCATTTTCACAAGAATGACTACAAGAAGTTGGATTGCAATGTGCATAAAATGAATGTTTGCTTATACCCCTCTGTCATTACATCTTTTTATGGAATTATAATGACTTAAGCAAGGTTAGGGCTGGTCAAAAATTAGTACCATTGATGTGGATATGACTGTTTGCAAGTCTTCTTGAATTCTCAGCTCATTTAAATTCTCATTTGTTTGTGCAATGCACATGAAAATGTATCGCTTTCTTTCCGTACTTTAAACATTACAACAACCTGTGAACTGTGATAGATCGTGAGCCTGATGAGCTACTACGTCACCGATGTTCTGGTTCAAACATATTGTCAATATTTACGTCAGAATTAGATGAAAAGAATATTTAACTGCCGTCAAGTTGATTTTGCCTTTCAGTTCTAACATTCTGCTAATATTTGGTAATTGGTTCATTAAGGATTTATAATATGACATACTCCATCAATGGCTCCAATTTCCTTAATAAAATCAAAACAAAGAAGCTGTTTCTAGTTTAGGCTGACTGCTATTAAGTGGCTACTGCAAGAAATTCACTGCTGCTACTGGTCTAAGAAGGGAAATAAAATTGTGATCTTGTAAAATGGACCATGGTGCTGTAATGTCTCTAATGCTTACAGAATAAAATTTCAGTATGACCCTTAAAACTCTAGAAATGAATGTATGTTGTTTTGACCTCTTCCAGTTTGCTATGAAGCTAGAAGACAAAGAATGGGTTATCCTCCTTATGTACTGTTCAAAAAAATTAAAGGAACACTTTGAAACATATCAGATCTCAATGGGGGAAAATAATGCTGGATATCTATACTGATATGGACTGGGTAATGTGTTAGGAATGAAAAGATGCCACATTGTTTGATGGAAATAAGAAGCACTCAACTCAATTATCAATTCAAACACAACCCTAAAAGCAAAGTGAAAAAAAGATTCAGCAGGCTAGTCCATTTTGCCAAAATGTATTTATTAAACCGAAATATATTTTTTTTTCTTCCTGTTTCCTTTATCAGATATTTCAGACATTGATGAGGACATCATACCCCAAAGAACGTCACGTCCAGCTGCCAGAGAGAAGAGGACACGCAGGTACAGACCTACTCTTCTCTGCCACCCCAACTTATAAAAATACAGTTTCCATCTCTGTAAAGAACAAATAATGAAATCCTACCCTGAATTTGATTTACTATAGCTTATTTCTTTCTAAAAGCTCTTAAGAAATCTTATTCATGTTTTTCATGCAGAACAAGAGCTGAACCTCCGCGACCAAAGTCTCGGGATCCATCACCTGTGCGCTCCACCTTAACCCGGCCTCCCGCAAAAACCTACGCATCTCGTCGAGGTTGGTGCTGCAGAGAATCACTTTATGATCAGAGGCACAAAGATGCTCATGCTTGAACAAACATTGTCTTTGTTGCTTGTAAAAAAAAAAAAAACATTATCGCTCTCTTAGTAGAACATAAAGTTGAGCTCTGACTAGTACCTTGTTAGCACAGTTTGATGTAGCTGCTTCAGGATATACATGGAAATCCATGACATTTACTAGGCACTGGAATAATAAAAGTGCTATAATTATGTTTCTAACTGTAATTATTGTTTTTCAGCTCCATCTGAATCGGAGTCTGATCACAGTGCATCTCCACCTCCTCCAGTCAGGAGAGACAGGAGTCTGGATATGAGGGACAACACCAACAAATACAAGTCAGTTCACATAGTTAAGTTGTCAAATGGATGTGTCTTACATTTATGATCAATCTCAAAAATATAAATGATTTTTTTTCAGACCATGCAACCCAGCCTGAGTTTATGTATTCTAGCATAATTTTTGTATGAGTTCCATTTATGCGGTTTGTTTTGGGACCAGCAGATATAGTTTTTTTATTTAACCCTAGTACTGCAGGACCTCAATATATTGATGTCCCAGATAAGTTTCATGTACTGTCAGTCGTCTATATATTGATCACTTCCGGTCGTCTGGCTGGTTGTATAGCTGGCAGTACTAGGGTTAATAGTAGTACAGAAAAGTCAGATTCTAGTATGAGGCACCACTCTTATTTATTACTGTATATTTTAATCTTATAACATGTGCAGCTGTAAAAATATTTCTTCTTTATTTTCAAATTGTATGTAGAAAGAAACGTAAAGGCACCTTAGTTATTAATTTTACTTTCATTCCTCTGCATTACATTCATTTAGTACTCATTGTGTAAGTTTTTGTACCATCAAAAGCCTCTTTAGATATGCTTATTGGGCTTCACTGCCTAATTTGATTAGAATAACCTGGATTTGTCAAAGCTGACTATATCTACATGTTACCAAGTAAATGCCAATAATAAGACATTCATTTTGCTTTTCTCATTGTGCAGATCTCTGTCAGGAATGTCCACCCTCCCCAACCCCAAATCCTCCCCTGTACCTCATAACTGGACTGCATCTCGCCCCCCCTCATCCTCTGCCTCACGGCCCCGTAGGCCCGTGTCTGAGTCAGACTCTGACCACAGCACTTCCCCGCCACCACATAGAGAGAACCCTCATCTGAACAGTAGATATAAGTACGTCCATTTCTTTATTCAGCTCCAGCAATACAATTAAATAACTTTATGGCACAAACAACATACTTTTTAAAATTTCTTTACATAGCAAAAACATTGAGATAACCAACATGTAGACAAAAGTTATCATTTTCATCTTCAACTTCTTTTCCACTGAAATATTCGTCATTGTCTTACCATCTTTTCTCCTTTTTTCTGTCTGCAGAGTTCTTCCTGATCGTTATAGTTCAGGCCGGGAATCTTCCCCCATCACTATTCACCCGGAGCCACCAAGAAGGATCAACTCACCAGTTAGAGTCCCACCCCCAGGTCGGCACAAACACATGCTCGCACACGCTAACACTCGCACACATGCGCACGCACAGTTCAGCTTCCTTGTGATTTACACATCCCGGACTTTGTCTGACACCTTCTTGACAATATTTACTTAACCTTTGAATATTTGGCCAGATGTCAACAGTCAGGTGAAACTAAGGCCAGAGCACAATATCAAAGTGGCTCCTAAAAAACACAATATGGCTTATGAGTGATAGATTTTTTTGTTTGTGCAAAGCAATATTCCAGCAGCTGTTTTCTGACATTTCTATGATATTTGCAATAGTGTAGATGCTGATGGGAGCTGGTTAGTTTGCTGTAACTGTAGTCCATCTGAATTGTAGAAAACCATTTAGTTGAAGGTGCTTTAAAATGTCACAAAGTAATTTTTAAAGTGGATAGATGGATGGATAGATTACAAATATGTATTGAGAGATCTGAGAATAAGAAACTAGCTTCAGACGACACAATAAGCAGAAAATTATATACAAAATTGTTCAGAAGAATCATGAATAATATCAGTTAATAAAGCACTAAGATCTCCAAAGGAAATGAAGGGCTCCAGTTTCAGGACAACTTGAAGTTCATTACATTTAAATGGTCTGTAGAACCTGAAACCAGATCTACCACATGGGGAATATTGATGATACATTTTTTGTTGAATTGTAGTTACTAGGTTTAAATGAAAAGAGGTTTGATGCAATTTCGAAGCTTCAAGAGTAGGGTAAATTTTGATGCGGTGAATTACACAACTTTAAATATTTCTTAAAAAGCTCGCTTTATGCTGCAGAATTATCACCTCTCCAGGCTCCAGGGAGCAAGTGGAAGAGAGCCTGGAGAGGTAGAGGTTTACATAGAAATGAAAGTCAGTAGAAGCAAGACAGAATACATGTGTATGAATGAGAGTGAGGCAGGTGGAATGGTAAAGATGCAAGGAGTAGAGGTTGTAAAGGTAGATGAATTTAAATACCTGGGGTCAACCATCCAAAGCAACAGACATGTGAAGAGGAGGGATATTGGATGTATTGGATGAAGTATGTTGGGAAAAGGAGCTGCCAGGCAGGAGGAAAGGAGGAATACCACAGAAGGTTCATGGATGTAGTGAAGGATGACACAAAGAGGGTTGATGTGACAGAAGAGGATACAAGGGACAGGGTGAGATGGAGGCAGATGATCTGCTGTGGCAACCCCTAAAGGGAGCAGCTGAAAGAAGCATGGTTTTAAATCTACCATTTGATTAATAATTTTTGTACATTTCTGATTCTTTTCAGATTCTGATTCTGAGTCAGATGGCTTCTCAGGGCCTCCTCAGAGGCAAAGCACCACATACAGCCAGGACTCTCTCAGCAGATACAGGTACAGATGAAACCTCACCCCCACCTGAAACCCAACAAGATCTCATGGACCGGAATCTGAGCAGACTGTGTGGCTCTCTGGTTGTTAATCCTAGTTAATCATATATTTTAATTTGCCTTTTTCATAATAAATTACCTTACTTTTTTGGTTGTGATTTATTTTTTTATTGATTTGCTATTTCTTGTGCTTGAAGTCTCATTTTGTAGATTCTTTTTATTTTGGATGGTATGTGTTTTCGACTGTGTACAAAATGTGTTCACATTTTGTTAACTAATGAAATAAAACTGAACATGTTCCTCTCCTGCATGTGGCTGAAGTGTTGATTAAACGTAGGACTCTTTACACTGAAGCAACAATGATTATCTGGAGAATAGTTCCCTATTCATCAATCAGTTCTTAAAAGTTTGCATGTTTTACAGCATGTTTAATACTCTCAGTTGACCTGAACAAACAAAACTCTAGTGTTTAACTATGATTGGTCACAAAGCAGTTTACCATCAAAGAGAGAGCTTCCCTCAAGGTGAATATTTAAAATTTCAGTCTCATCCAATCATTAATAATGATCATATTAGCCACTGGTCCCCCTTCACCAAATGTAACTGAGATTTGTTGTCTTCCTCCTCCCTCACTCCCACCTCCCTCTCTTCTCTTCCAGAGTGCTGCCAGAAGTTTCCCTGCAGCCACAGGTGGAGCCACCAAAATGGAGCACTGCCAGTAATCCACCACAGAAAGGTGTGTGCCTGTGCAATGTTTCTGCTCAAGTGTCTGTGTTTCTAGTAAGCAGTAGTTACGAATGATTTTGTTTTCAGTTTCTATTGTTGAAGTGGGAATTCATATTCAGTGACTCAAAGCTAAAGGAAATTTCAGGCTATTTTTCCAGACTGTTATTCTCTAAATTATGTGCTGTTACAAACAAGAGTCTACTACATTTTATTTTAAGCTTCTGACCAAAAAATTTCGGGCCAATAAATTCCAAAACAAAGCACTGAAGTATGGGGGGAAAAAAAAAAAAAAAAATTCAAGCTTTTCATAATGGCAACCTTGATTTATTGACCTCCACAGCTAACTCAGAGTCTGAGTCAGATGCCAGTTATGCACCAGTCCCCCGGAGGGAATCCACGGGCAGTAGAAACTCCCACACCGCCACAAATAGATACAGGTGAGAGACGTCCTCCAGTTTGATCTCATTAATCTCCTGCTGACTGTCTACAACATATGAGGTGTCAACAAATTTTTTTTGTCATTAGACACATTTAGTCATGTCCAAAGTGCTTCATAATTCAATATCCTTATTTATTTATTTTTTATAAACATTACTGGTAAAACCAGCCAAAAGACAAATTCTGCACTTTACCAGGAACCTAACTGAACCTAAGCCGGTGTTATTCAACAGACTGGTTGCAGACTGTTGATGGTAATCTCAAAAAGTGTACAATCAGATTATGAGTAGTTAATATATTAAACCTTCAGTCTCTCAAATATGAGTTCATAGTCAACAGAATAAAAGGCTAGATTTGTCCTCTGGCCTGTGTCCATTTAGATCAGAGGTGCCAAACATATGACCTGTTGGCTAGAATGGGCCTGCCAAAGGGTCAAATCTGGCTCACTGGATGCCTTCGGAATTTTTTTTTTTTAACTCTTTAACTGTATTTTATAAATTAGTTTTACAGTCTTCTTACTCACAAGTGTGTAACCTATGGCCTGTTATACACCAAAGTAAGAAGTTGAGATAGAAAATCAGTAGTTTTATACCTATTATTCAAATGAATAATAGAAAAGTTCCTTTGTTCACTATTTACAGTAGAATTTTATGCTTTTGTGTGAATTCAGATCATTTCTTTTATCTATTACAGGATAGGCTTTATTGCTTACAGTGTAAGCCCAATGAACCGTGCTGACAGGTTTCTTTGATTTTATTACAGCAGTTTCTTTATAGTGCAGAAGCTGTATTGTTAAAATTGCACTTCCTTTTCTTAAAATATCTTGGACATTGAATGTATAATTTCACTTCTTTACATCAAAAGTAAGGGCAACAGTTTGGGAGTGTTTTTTCTTCATAAGTTATCAGAAAACTGCTGTACTGGTCCAGCCCATTTAAGATGAAACTGGGTTGTATGTGGCCCATGAAATAAAAATGAGTTTCACAGCCCTCATTCAAATTGTTTTATTGTAAGTTTCACATTTCTGGACATATCCACAGTAAAAGCATCTGCCTTAATTTGAATATAATGGAAATAAATGCTACTTGCCTTATTTTCCCTAACTCTTCAAAAAGACAAATTTAAATTTTTTTTTCCAGAAATCCAGTTAAAAAAATATTAAATCTTGTTGCGAGCACATTCATGAACAAATTATTTTCTTATCATGGAGTTACATAAACTGACCAAATCACTGTGCAAAAGAAACCACCAATAATGAGAGAGGCTTGTGCTTGTAATAGTGTGACAGGACATGAACATTAATGGCATCCCACTTGGCTCAGCTGCATTTTGAACTAGCTTTAGTTTCCTTTGCCTGACAGATGTAGTTTAGTAGTTTCTACATGAAGCCACTTAATACAATGATGTTTTTTAATAAACTGGGTCATGGAATCTCAAAAGAGACATTGCAGGCTTTTCCAAACTTGTTTATTTATTTATGCGACTATTTTTATATATTATACACTTTGTTTATTGCATTTTTAGCACTAGAAGAGATACACCATTTACTTCCAATTTTTTAAAGTTTAGTTTATAGGTTTTATTTTGGACATGTAAAACTAATATATTAAAAAACAAACAACAGCAAGAGAGAACAACAAACGATAAAATACATGATAGAAAATATTGGTCACAACTCAAACATCAAGCCCCATACTTTACCGTGAGATTCACTGAGATACACACACACACACACACACACACACACACACACACACAGAGATATCGCTATAATGATTATCATGCATGCAGACACTAGATGTTTTTATTATAAACTCTAGTGAAAATGAGTGTTTAACAAGGTATAACACACAAGGACAACATGAAATAATTTAAAACAGTAACTAATGATTTAATAAGAAATGAATCTTCCAAAAAAACGAATGTTGAACCAAACAGAAAGTGAAAACATGCGAAATGCGACTTGCAACTTCACTGCAAGCTATGTGAAATCACACTGAGAGGATGCCCGACTAGTTCCTCTGCTTACCACAAAAAACACAAGTGTTGTCTGATAGTAACGTACCTTCTGTAAACTGGGTGCCTATGACATCTCTTCCTGCAAAGATTGCATCACTTAGTGTTTCAACTGCTAATGTGCAATAACCATATGAGATTTTGGATATGACTGTTATGCATTAATTTAACCATTGTTTATGGTTTTTATGCTTCTCATTGAAATTGTTAAATGACATATTCATTATTTTTCTCCACCATTCTCTCAGACCACTCTCTGAGAAATCCACTTCTGTTGCTGTGAAGCAGGAGCCTCCCCGTCGTGCCCCATCACCCACCAGATCTCCCCCAGATGGTGAGTTTATGGCTTTTATGTTTCATGACTTTTGCATCATCTTCATCCTACTCCTATCTATATTTTAGATAAAAGCATTGGAGCAGAACAACCATGAACATTCTCACCACAGTATTCTCTTCTCACTATTTTAATCAGATTCTTCTGAGTCAGATCAGCTTTCACATCTTAGGAGGTCTGGAAGCTCTGAGCGGGGGAACAGTCACCGCAGGTACATCAGCAAATAAATATTCAATCAGTTCAGTAATAAGCTTACATAAAATGTCTTTTCCCCCACATAATTTCCTCTAAAACTGATAGCACTGATTATGTTATCTCTACCTTGCAGTATTCCTCGTGCCACT
>VUQH01088344.1:0-12995 GCA_015106775.1 Etroplus canarensis
GGTCTTCCTCGTCCTTGTTTCTTGTCCTCGTCCTTGTTCCTAGTCCTTTGCCTTTCCCTCGTCCCTAGGTATCCTCGTCACAGTCTGTTTTGTCCTTGTCTTATTTTGGTAGTCTGTCTGGTCTTTGTTACACTGCCCTCCTTCTGTCCCAGCTATTCCCTGTTACCCATTGTTCCTGTGATTGGCTGTCTCTGTCTAATTAAGTTCTGTCTTCTTGTCTCCCCGTTGTCGCGGCATTGTCAGTCCACCTGCCTGACCATTATCACGCCATGCCTCTGTTACTTTGACTCCTCTCCACGCCATGCTATGTTTTTGTTTCTACGGTCTGAGTCACATCACCACGTCATTCCATGCCTACGCTTCCAAGTTCTTGGATAAGTGCCTAAGTTTTGTTTTGGTCAAGTTTCTATGTTTGGCAATAAAGCCTTTCAGTTTAAGTCACGTCTCAGTGGTCTGCATTGTGGGTCCACGCCACACCACCTCTCACGCCGAGAACCATGACAGACTCTGTTTCAGAGTTTGCCCGGAGTGACTTCAACTCTGCTCCAAAATCTGTCATAAGTGACTTCACCACGTTCAGAGCGTCCGCTTCACCAGCCTTGCTATTGGCGCTAGCTTCTCCGCTAACGTTAGCCGTTATACCTGTTGGAGTTATTTCACTGGCACCTCCGAGTCTCCGAGTAGCCATTCCGCTTTGTTTGGTTGCAGAGGGTTTTGGCATACCAGTACGGGGGTTTAACTTTTAAGTTAGTGCTATTTATTCGGGAGTTTAGATTAAATTGTGCACGGTTGTACAGAGCTCCCACACTACGCTGCCAGCTTGGTCATGGTTACCATGGCAACTCTCATCTGTTGATTTCTAATCTGGAACTTAACCTGCTCTGGAGCAGGTTAGGTTACTACTGAACCTAGTACAAATTCATAGTGCTGATAATCCAGAGTTAACCCTGAAGTTATCTGGATAAGCTTAAATCTGGATTTGTGGTGCAGGCCTCCAGGTCCAGTCAGCTGGACTATACCACATTCACTCTCAGGCTCTCTCTGCCTCCGACACTGGCTCCCAGACCCTGACTATGTCAGCTACAGCATGCTCTGTGGGAGTCTTTTGCTTTAGACGTACTTTGCCACTCATCCGTACATACATTACACCCCTGACCTGCTGCCAAACACACTTTGTCTTGATTTGATTACTCCGATCAGGCATAACATTATGACCACCTGCCTAATATTGTGTTTTGCAGCCCTGTTGCAGCCCACTTTTGTCCTGTGATATCTGGCACCAAGATGTTAGCAGCAGATCCCATCCCACAGACGCTCAACTGGACTGGGATCCGGCAAATTTGGAGGCCAAGTCAACATCTCAGACTCAGTGCTGTGCTCTTTAAACCATTCTTGCTTTGTGGCAGGGCACATTATCCTGCTGAAAGAGGCCACAGCCATCAGGGAATACTGTTTCCATGAAAGGGTGCACATGGTCTGCAACAGTGCTTAGGTATGCAGTACATGTCAAAGTTACATTCACATAGATAGTAGGACCCTCGGTTTCCCAGCAAAACATTTCAGTGCCTCCGCTGGCTTGCCTTCTTCACATAGTAAATGGACTGGTACTTATATAGTGCTTTTCTACTCTGAGCACTTAAAGTGCTATTTACTATAAGCCTCATTCATCCAGCGCTTTATTCTATGCCTTAAGTGCATTTTAACTGATGCAGATGCATCAGGAGCAATTTGGGATTCAGCGTCTTGCCCAAGGACACTTCAACACATAGACTGGAGAAGTTGGGGATCAAACCACCAACCTTCGTGTTGAAAGACGACTGCTCTACCTCCGGAGCCACAGCCACCCCGTAGTCCTTCCTGGTGCCATGTGTTCCCCCAGATAAGCGATGCACACGCACCCGGCCATCCACGTGATATAAAAGAAAATGTGATTCATCAGACCAGGCCTCCTTCTTCCACTGCTCCGTGGTCCAGTTCTGATGCTCACGTTGTCCACTTTTGGCGCTTTTGGCAGTGGACAGGTGTCTGCATGGGCACCCTGACTGGTCTGCGACTGTGCAGCCCCATACACAACAAAGTGTAATGCACTGTGTATTCTGACTTCTTCTATCAGAACCAGCATAAACTTCTTCAGCAGTTTGAGCTACAGTAGCTCATCTGTAGGGTCGGACCGCGGGTCAGTCTTGGCTCCCTGCATGCATCAGTGAGCCTTGGCTGCCTGTGAACCTGTTGCCGGTTCGCCACTGTTCCTTCTTTGGACCACTTTTGATAGATATTGACCGCTGCAGACCAGGAACACCCCACAAGAGCTGCAGTTTTGGAGCTGCTCTGACCCAGTCTGGCCATCACAATTTGGCCCTTGTTAAACTCACTCAAATCCTTATGCTTGCTCGTTGCTTCGAACACATCAGCATTGAGGACAAACTGTTCACTTGTCACAGTATATCCCCACGCACTAACAAGTGCCATGATGAAGAGATATTCATTGTTAGTCACTTCACCTGTCAGTGGTCTTAATGTTATGCCTGATCGGTAAATTGATGGATGGATGATGCCATTTTCAGTTGCCATCTTGTCTTGTGCCCCACTCTTTGTAGCAAGTGTATGAGCCCAGTTTGCACAGGAAAAAAGTTTGTGGAGGAGAAATGTAGCTAAAATCCGTCTGTGATGAATGTCTTTACGCTGCAGACGTAGCGCCACTCGTGTCATTAATTACATCAAATCATCCGTGTTCGTCGAGTCAATAATGTGAGCCAGCTGTCATATATAAAGTGTTCATCCCTGTGGTGTCTCGCCGCACTTCGTCTCTGCTGCAACAAGTCTCCCATCCATCTTCTTCTGTCTAAATTTATACAGGCGAGGGATTTGCTGAGCGAGGAGATTCACTCTCAGCATTTGATACAGTTACACACACATTCCCACTCGGGAGTCTCCCACTACAATAACAGTCTCCTAGTAGTGGAGACTTTGCTGCTGCTACTGATGCTAATGGGGATTAAGTGCCTTGCTGAAGGGCACCTTGGTGGAAGTTGTTGAATTTAAAGCATTACTCAAGTTACTTTCTGCAATCGCACTTTCACAACCGGTCTACTTATTAAGACTTCAGCCCTCCAGTCATGAGCTTGTCTCCTGTAGCTTTCATGCTGGCTGTGGGCCTTCCACTTTACAAAGTACTCCCAATATCAGTCTTTTGTATTAAAAAAAAAACACTCAATCCTCATTTTAGGAGAAGTTAAAAATAAGAACTGCAGGGGATGTTTGGGGGTGTGTCAAACTTCAGCAAAAAAAGACTTTTAAAAGATGTAAGTATTTGTATTGTGGGTCCATGTTTGATCCATATGTGAGACTAAAGTTGAAATAATGCCTAAAGGCTGCAGATCTTTGGAAACCAGAGGGATATAGTGGGTTGCAGAAGCTCAAAGAGGGCCCACATGCTTTCCATATTTGAACAATGTGATGTGAGAACCTGTGCATCTGTCATAGAGGATCAATATGGAAAAGAAATAGAAAAAAAGAGTGAATCTTTGTTTTTTTCTTTATCATGCACTCAGTGACCACTTTTTTTTTAGATGTACCTCGCTAGTACTAGGTTGAACTCCCTTTCCATCTTCAGAACTGCTTCATGGCATAGATTCAGGAAGGTGCTGGAAACATCCCTCAGAGGTTTTGGTTAACATTGACATGATTGCATCACACAGTTGCAGCAGAGGTTGGCTGCACCTCTGTGATGTGACTCTCCCATTCCACCACATCCCAGGTGTTCAACTGGGCTGAGATCCGGTGACTGTGGAGGCCATTTCAAAACAGCAAAGTCTGAGATGATTTGAGCTAGGAGACCCGGTTCGTTATTGTGCTACAAGCAGCTATCAGAAGATAGGTACACTGTGGTCATAAAGAATTGACATGGTCAGCATCAATATTTAGGTAGGCTGTGTCATTTAGACGCTTCTCAGTTGCTACTAAGGAGTCCAATTTGTGCCAAGAAAACATTCTCTACAGCATTACTTACATGTAGCAGCTTGAATTGTTGATAAAAGGCAGGATGAATCCATGCTTTCATGTTGTTTATGCCAAAATCTGACCGTATCATCTGAATGTGGCTGCAGAAATTGAAACCAGACCAAGCAACATTTTTCCAATTGTCTACTGCCCAGTTTTGGTGAGCCCATGCGAATTATAGCCTCAGTTTTCTGTTCTTAGCAGACAAAAGTGGCTCCTGGTGTTTCCTTCTGCTGCTGTAGCTCATCTGCTTTAAGGTGTTCTGAATTTAGAGATGCTCTTTTGCATAGTTTGGTTGTAACGAGTGGTTATTCGAGTTACGGTTGCCTTCCTATCTGCTCGAAGCAGTCTGGTTATTCTTGTCACCTTTCACAGTGCATGGAGAGTTTGAGGACCCAATGTGCAGGAGGCACGGTGAAGAGAGCACAAAACAAGCTTTATTAAGTTGAAGGAGTCCATGAAGCGCAAGACAAGGAGGAAAACCACAGGGAGCTGGAGCACACATGGAACAGGGACGATGCAAGAATAGACTAAACAGACGCAGGGGTATAAATAGACTCAGACTAATGACTAATGAGAAATAGGAGGATGAGGAGCACAGGTGACAATGATCAAGGAATCAGAGGTGATGACAGGAAGTAAAAATAAATACAATGCATAAGAGACAACAGATACCAAAATAAGTGAGGAAATGCACAAAGACAAAAACCTGACCAGAGCCTGAGAACAAAAGCACCCTAGAATAAAACTGAACATTACCTCAATGTAACTAAAGACCAGAGTAACTAAAGACAGAGCATGAGCAGGCAAAACGTGAGAATACAAACATAACCTAAACATGCCAAAATACAGACGTGACAATTCTCCTCTGACCTCTGGCATCAAACATGGCATTTTCACCCAGAGAACTGGATATTTCTTCTTTTTCAGACTATTGTCTGTAAACCCTATAGATGGTCGTCTAGGAGAATCCCAGTAGATAGACAGTTTCTGAAATACACACCAGCCTGTCTGGTACCAACAACATACTGCGTTCAAAGTCTCTTAAATTACCCTTCTTCCCCATTCTGATCCTTGGTTTGATTTTCAGCAGGTTGTCTCGATCATGTCTGCATGCCTCTACATGCACTGACTTGCTGCAGTGTGATTGGCAGTTTCTATAATTGCCTTAATGAGCAGTTAAACAGGTATCATGAAGTGGCTGGTGAGCATATGGCTCATAAGACTGTTATGTCTCATAATGTGGCCCCGTTTGCACATTCATAGGAATTAGGTGTGAGTCAAGTGAACATTATGATGTATGAGAAGAAATGCCCGTTTCATGAATAAATCATATGAGACATAAAAGTTTTTAAGACTTCAGAATAGAAAATAAATCTTATATTTTGTTTATCCCTTTTGTTTTTGTTATAGGATTAGCTAACACCTATCAGGAGGCAGATATGACATATTTAAAAAGCTGTACATAAAGGTGTAAAATATCCTCCACTGTAATAACACGTATGTGCAGCCCAGGGAAGAAGATTTGTCTTACAAGTCTGGAGTTGGGGTTGTGATCCTGCTTGAAAAGAGTGTTTTTTTTTCTTACTCAAGCCTGTTTAAGTTGTCTCACAGATCTTTCAGAACCAGTTGACCGTTTTGTAGTTTGAAAAAACTTGTTAGTTTTGAGTTTGTGTTGTGCATCCTGGTGTACCTTCAATGTTTTGCCCCATTATGGGGTGTAAAAGGCAACATGTGTAAAACTAAATTGCCTCAGTTTTTTTTAGGATTGTTTTCCTTAAATTCCTGTTTGCAAGTCTCCCGACCACCCCTCTAAATATTAAAGAAATCTGAGATATCAGTAGTGTTAGCAAATTTCTTAAAGAGGATTAAGAAGAACATGCATGTACGTTTTGCGTGTTCGTTCTTCATATCATTGACTGCCTGTGTTTAATTAGCATATCACTTATTTTATTCACTTTTTCCGCATTGGTTCATCTGTTTGGGAATTCTTTTCCTCTTTTTTAATGACTCGGCTTAAAGACAGTGTTTTTAGAAATTATATACATCACAGTTTGCATCAAAGGGAAAGACTTAAAGCCTTTCAGCTGCACTAAAAGAAATGTGCATGCAGCTGCTGGCAGCCTCAATATGCAATTTTTATGAGTTGTAGCTCTAGTTTAATAAAGTTTACTGCAAATCCCCAACTTCTTAGAAAAAAATTTGCCTACATCTGTAAACATAAAATGCCCACAGGCTACAGTACTGTGAACAAATCTTGAGCCACCCCTCATTTCTTTCTATTTTGCTTCTAAGGAGCCGGAATTCCTTATAAGTTTCTAAACTGGTCTTGATTAATAGTTCTCCAGGTTTTCTTTGAAAGTTTTTCTTTGGATAATGGCTGCTTTTTCACTCATTTTCAGTCTGATCCTTGTATCTGATTGTTTTCAGAGGACTGTTTATCTCTTTGTGAAGCCACTTGACACCAACCTATATATCATTCAAGTATAGAAAAGGCACCTAACTCAAGGGATGAACTAGTGTCATGTTTACACATTACAGATGACTTAGCAAAGAATCGATTTTAAAGGGTATCCTTAGTCATTTTGTTGCTAGAAGCCAAAAACACATTAATTGTTTCACTTTCTTTACTTAAATCTATGAAAAATGCCAGAGATAACACAATCTGACAGGCATAAAATGTATTTTTTGTACCATCAAAGTGATTCCAACAAAACTACTAGGCAAAAACTTGACATAACTCAGCATGGTGTGCAGTATGTCCTCAAAATATGTGATGAAACTGGACAAGTGGAGGGCAGGCCGAAAAAACTATCTACAGCAGATGAATAGTATCTAAAACCCATTTCTTTAAGAAATGGGCCAAAGAAAGGAACAACAAAGATCTGACCAGTTGAGCTATGAACTGTTTGTTGAAGCCTTAGCGGAAATGGTCTGAATGGAAGGGTGACTGTCAAGAAGTGATTCTTAAGGAAGGGAAACAGGGAGACAAGGCTGATGTATGCCAAATTACACAGGAACTGGGCAGAAAATCATGGTGTGATTAATCAGAAGTTCAAAATTTAGGTTTAAATTGTCGTCAATATGTACTGTATAGAGGAGGTTAGGGGAGAGGTACAACAGTGAGTGTCTGCAGCCATCTGTAAAACACAGTGGAGGCACTGTCCTGGTTTTGGCTGCATTTAAGCCAGTCGTGTTGGGGATCATGTTAAAATTGGTGAAATTCTAAACACAGAAAAGTACTATAGGATTTTCATCTATTTTCTAGAAGCATCTGATTGGAAATAGCTTATTTTTTAGTTGGATAAGGATCCCAAACAAACTACCAATGCACTTAAAACCTACCTGGATAGAAAAACACACACAATGGAACACTTATCAGTTATGAACTGGCCTCCACAGATCCCGGACCTCAACGCTGCTGAAGCAGTGTGGGATCACCTTGACAGAGAACAAAAGGCAGCAAACATCTGAACAAGAGGTCTGAAATGTCCTTCAAGAAGCCTGCAGAACTATTCCTGAAGACTATTTACAGAAATGAGAAGAAAGCTTGCCTGAGAGAGTTCAGGCAGCGTTGAAGAACAAAGGTGGTCACACCAAATATTGATTTTCAAGCTCACTAGAATTGTACAAATTATATTTTTACCTTATGTACTGCATTTCCATTCATAATTGGACATTTCAATAAATAATTGCACCTATTTTTCAATTTCCTAGAACAAGACATGAGGGCTGGATCAAGACTTTTACACAGTACCGTATATTTGAAACAGCTTTTATGTATTTTCTGAAAAAATTTCTTGTTTCTCCCAGAACCTTTACCTGTTAGCCAGAATGACCTGGCTTCTAATAATACCAAGCACAGCAGTAATTTCCCTCTTTTCTTGTGTTAAGAAAACACATCAGGAAAAAAGGAAATGACTACGGTCCTGACCCTTTTTCTGTGGTGTTTATAAAACAAAAGTATTGGCGAGAAGGACAGTCTCCTCTCATTTTGTTTTTGGAGAGACTGTTGTTAATGTGCAGTAGTGAAGATAAACCCTCTGAGGACATATAACACTTTTTTTGTGCTGGAACTCATTGGTATTCCCCTCTACCTGTTATTATTTCACTGGCTCTAATCTAAAATGACTTCAGTCCTAGAAATGAGCTCATAGGGCAGACGCACTTGATAATTTGCTGAGGAAAAATAAAAGCAAAAAACAAAATAACAACTTAGCAGAGGAGCATTTTAAGCTAAAGCAAACAGACCCAGCAAATTATTCACGGACGCACCTTCATTTCCATATAAATGTACGTGACCTATAAGAGGCTTGTTTGTTGTTTAGATTCACTGAGAGATGGCAAACAAAAATCCAATTTCTTAGCAGCATTTTCTCTGGCAGTGAAAGCATGTGGCCCTTATTTGGCCTTGTTAGATATTCCTCCATCATCTTAATATCTGATTTTCACTGGCTGCTATCTAAAATAATGCTTTCTGTGTGAGTTTGTGTGTGTGTGGAGGTGGTTTAGTAAAGACTTTCATAATTCTGACTTACAGCTGTTGTTGTCCTTCCACTTACTCTCACCACTGTCTCTCGGGTGCCGCCGTGGAGCTTTTTCATGACAGAAACATAAAATGGCTTACTTCTTTGGCAGATGGCAGATGGTTTTTTTCCCCCCCCCTAAAATGGAACTCAAGCAATGAATAACACAATGAATAATAAGTTGTTTATTCAGTTATTGGGCCCAGCAGCGGGAATTTGCCAAAATTGTCCCCGTCACTGGGGAACTTGTGGTTTCTTGCACTTCTTGCACACTGCATTTTGTGTGACGCAACATCAGAATTAGGGAGGGTGTCATGGGATTCGTAGTTTTTTTTTTGTTTTTTTTAGCTGAGGTGCCAAATAGGACAGATAGCCGGGGTAATTCTTTTTAGTTAAAAGACACTGTGAGTAATTATCACCCGAAGCAGGGCTGACAGTGTTCTTTCAAGAGATGTCACCGGTGTTTAATGACTTCTGAAACGTCATCTGGCTTTTATGATTTCACACAAGTGAGCAGATGACTGACAGATCCCCCTGTGAGCAGGTAGATAATGACCGAAATGCTTAATCCAATGATAAACCTTAAAATCAGCCTTCTGTAGCATATTTGTGTCAGTGCCGTTGGCCACATCTGTCATGTTGAGCAGCTCATCAAAACCTAATTAAAGATGGATATCCTTCCAGCTTTGTGACTGATACTTCAGGGCTGAAAGAAACACGAATTATTATCTTTGATTAAGCCCTCAAGGCCTAGTCTGTTTTAGTTTTTTATTTTGATGTCAAAACAGCTTAACAACTCTATGGCCAAAACGAACATTGAGTCCTGTTGACTGGAGATACTTTGGAGAATACTGAAAAACTATATTTCTCCTTGTTAGTCTAAATTAAGAGGTCAGCATGAGATTTGAAAAACTCAACTCGGCCAAAATTTACATATTACTTTTACTTCCAGTTGATTAAAAAAGTAAATAAGAGTTTAATTAAAAGCCTTGGACTCCTCCACCTTAAATCTGACCCTGTTTGACCTGGACCTTTGGCCCCCACAATCTTGTAAATGGTATCAGATCTTCTACCTGTCATTGGTATTAACCACACCAAGTTTGGAAAAGACCCAGCAAAACAATCAGCTCCTGTAATGGTAAATTTTGTAACAGACAGATAGGTGGATACACAGACCTTGAAAATGTTATCAGCTCTTCTACACATCATAGCAATTTAGTTTAAAAATAAGCTCCCCCAATAGGCTCCTACAATAGTAACAAGAATTTTATTAATGACTCTGAGTGAGCACGATCTTTAACTCCACAGTTTGCAAAAGATCCAGCAAACAAGTCAGCTCCTGTAGTGGTAAATTTTGTAATTTTGACAGATGGAAATGATGCACAACCTCAAAATTTCGCATTTTTGCATGCTAGTGCTTATCATAAAATGCTATCACAATGTAGAAAAGCTATCATTACTCATCGACAATGATCTAGACTTTTGTGGTATAAAAAATGCATTTCTAATTCCTAAATCGTATTTAGTTTAATTGCACTTATCATTCCTACTTATATCTAAATACACACACCTCAGGACTGGAAATACTTTTACATTTGGTGTTTCCTGACGGCCGCCATAAACACAGACTTTCACGCACCGCGCACCTCAGCACTCAGCAACCCCACTCTCTGTAACTTTACATGGTCTGCCACGTCATCTCTGATTTGCTTTGCAGTAATACCCCTCATGGTTGATGGTGGAATATCTAGGAAGGAAGAAATTTCAACAATGGACTCGTTGCAAGTTGCAGCAGTGACATAATTTTATAGTACCACACTGGAACTCCTGAGCTTTTGGGAACGACCCATTTTTTTGTAAAGGCAGCTTGCATAGCTGGGTACTTGATTTTATACATGTGTGGCAATGTGACTGAATTAAATGACTAAGAGGTGTGACCCAATACCATTTAAATGTTAATTTATGTGGTACTTTTTTTACTCCAACTGAGCACTCCAAATGTTTTTTACTACAAACCTCCTTCACACACAGCCATACAACGTTTTCTTCTTCTTCTTTCGGCTGCTAGGCGTTCAGTGTCTTGCCCAGCTTATAGACTGAAGCAGCCAGGGATTGGACCACCAACCTTCTGGTTGGAGGAAGATCTGCTCTACCTCCTGAGCACCGTGTACACGTGGATTTGTACACGTGTCAGGAGAAGAACTTTACATTTCAGCTTCAGATTCAACTGAGAGCCAGTGACGAGTTGCCAGTTGGGAATAAATACGATCTCTTTATAGTCCCTGTTCTGTCTGTAGCATTTTGAACAAGGAAGCTTTGAGGGGAACTTCATAATAATGAGCCGCAGCAGTTCAGCCTAAAAGAAACACAGTGGACTGATCAGTTTTTGAGTATCACTCTGAGACAGGCTGTTCCTAATACTGATAGCAAAAGAAAGCAGTCCTACAGATCTGTTTCATGTGGGAGCTGAAGGACATGACCAGGTCAGAAACATTAACAGTGGATTAAATGAAAGTGTAATGATAACGGAACTGCTGAGAAGAATTAAAAGACCTCCCCCCTCCCCCCAAAGCATTGTTTTGATTTTATGGCCCACAACTTTACAACTTTTCCTCACTGAGCTTTACCTTTGTGAGATTTTTTTTGTTGGGAATTCATGGAGTCTGTGATGGGAGTGTAAATATTGGCCATAAATTTGCCAAGTGTGAGGAGACACGGCTTCAACTGAATGCTAATGTTGCTCTCTGTATGCTAGATGCATAAATAGGTGATAAGACATCAGCCATAACAGCTAGAGAAGGTGATAACATCTCATTGTTATGGTTACAGTTCGTTCCCGTGCCACCAGAAGAACATTTCTCCTAATTTAATGCAAAATATGTTATTTTTTATCATTTAATTAATCATTAAGCCTTTAAAATGTCACAAAAAACAGTGAAAAGGTGCTTGAAGTTAACTAAGTGCAATGTTCATTTAGATTCTAGCCATGATCTTTGCATGCACTTTTGTTCCCTCAGTTTTTTTTGTCTGTGTTTCTCATGCACTGTGTAGATATAAAATCAAGCAGCGAGCTGTGCAGTCTGCCTTTATTAACAGTTGTGAAAGAATGCATTCTTCTCCATAGGTCGAAGAATTCCACTGTGGCGTTGTACCTACCACTGCAACAAGTCAGTTTGTGAATTTTCTTACCTCGTAGATGTTCTATGATTAACTTTGAGTGGTATTTTTAGCAAAGTGGAACTTTACAGAGTGGGGTTGCCGAGTCCTGCAGTGCATAGTTTGTGAAAGTTAGATTCTTTTGTTCTTATATACTGTATTTACAGTAGCATGTGATAGATTCTTCTTCTTTTTGCTTCCTTCAGAGGTCACCACAGCAGCTCATCTGCCTCCATCATTTATAAAGCGTTAAAAAAAATCTTTTTTGATTAAGAGACCAAATCCAAACATGTTTATTTTGTTATAACAGAAAAAAAAATGAGTGTTGGGCTATATTTTGATTGATAAACTACTTAAAGTCGAACTGTGTTTACAAAATCCTTCAGTTTTCTGTTCATTGGCAAAACGATTCATAGGCAACTCTTCCCAGCTCTTTCAGGACATTTTTTCAGTTAAACTTCTACTCTGTAAATCTGAGTCTTCACAATACAGAAATTGAATTATAGCTCCTGATTAAAGCAGATGATGAGTCTTTGTTATTCCATTAACGGAAGTATTCCACTAATCCTCAGTAACAATGTCCTAATCCCAATGTTCACAAGAATCGAAGTGAAAATTAAATTACTCAGCCAAGCTCTCATAAAGTTTTATTTGCTTTTGACGTCCAAATTTCTATTTTATCTGTGATTTCCAGCAGTGAGAGACGTGATCATGAGGCTAATGTGGAAGTCCATGGACAAGATGAGGTGCTTCAGGAAACGATCCATCTTCCCGTTTCTCGGTTTTCTCATCACCTTTCTGCTCTTTTTCAACCTTTACATGGATGATGGATATGTGCTGGTAAGCTTAATGCTGCTTTTTTAAAACATTCTTCTGAAAATGTTCTTACAAGTGTTTTTGTTTGTGTGTTGTGATTTAGGAGGCCGAAAAGAGACAGCTAGGAGAGACGCTAATCCATCCTCCAAACTCTGAAAGATACGTCCACACATTCAGAGACTTGTCCAATTTCTCTGGGACCATTAACGTGACATATCGCTACCTTGCGGGAATTCCTTTGCCACGTAAAAGTAGGTATTTCTACCAGACACCAGTTTGAATTTATTTTACTTCTAACAGCAACACATTTTCTGTGACTAAAGTAACTTTTTTTCACTGTTGGTACAGAGTATCTGACCATTGGCTTGTCATCTGTCAAGAGGAAAAAGGGAAACTATCTTCTGGAGACGATTAAATCCATCTTTGATCAGTCCAGTTACGAGGAACTGAAAGAGATTGTTGTTGTGGTCCATCTGGCGGACTTCGACCTGGTCTGGT
>VUQH01088345.1:7828-19490 GCA_015106775.1 Etroplus canarensis
TGAAGGGGAGCAAAAAAAAAAAAAAAAAAAAAAAATCAAATCTGTGCTGTTCAGACCATCATAAAAAATAAAATCTGACATCGAGGATGAATAATTTTGTAAGCCACTGTACGTGTCCTGCACCACAGGCACATACTACTCTGCCACTCCTGACTTCCTCATACCTCAATCCCACAGTTACTCTCTTGGCACCCTATCATATGCTTTCTCAAGATCCACAAACAAAGCAAACTTTGCAGCTGTATCACATTTCCCATTTTCATTGCAAAATATAAAAAAGAAAATATAAAATGTGGTTCAAGACTTGTGCGCAGCAAAAGTTTTTTTAGAATCAAGACTACACTATTCCCAGAAAAGGCAACAGCCTTGATAGCCTCAAGAACAGCTTGAATGATTGCTTACCTGACTTCGGATATGTTGCAATGAGGACATCATCTTGTCGAAAAGAAAACTCCTGGAAGTACTTCAGACTTTGTGGACTGTGGAAACTTGCAGGGAGATAAATTCCTTTGTAAACTCTGTATAAATCTGCCTCAGTCATGGTTAGAAGAATTGCGATTTATATTTGCGAGTCAGACTACAAGCTACTGTGGGTCTTGCTTTGTCTTGCATTTAGTTGCCAGCAGCCGTTACAACACAGCCTCTCAAAACCTGTTTGTTCACAACCACGCTGCCAAAACCTGTGCTCAGTGTTGCCTAAGTGTGTGCATAAGTTACTTTTATTGGTTTATCAGCCAGGATACAGTGGCTTGCAAACGTTTTCACCTCTCTTGTTTATCATTTTTTAATTTAACAGACCTACACAAAATAGTCCAAATTGGCGCAGTGGAAAAAAATATATATATATGATACATTTAAAAAACTAAAAAGCAGTGTGTGCACATGTATTCATCCTCTTTGTTATGAAGGCCCTAAATAAGCTCTGGTGCTACTAATTACCTACAGAAATCACATAATTAGTTCAATAGGGTCCACCAGTGTGCAATCTAAGTGTCACATGATCAAAAACACGTGTTCTGAAAGGCCCCAGGCACCAACAAGTAAGACACACCATGAAGAAATTGAGAAGTGCAGATAATGGTTGGGTTATTAAAAAAAAAAAAAAATATTCCAAACTTTACAAATACCACAGAGAATCATTAAATTCATCACATCATCACAAAATAGAGCACCACAACAAACCTGCCTAGAGAAGACCATCCACCAAAACTCTCAGAGCGGGCAAGGAGGGCATTCATTACAGAGGCAAAAAAGAGACCAAAGGTAACCCTGAAGAAGCTGGAAAGCTCCACAGCAGAGACTGCTGTATAAGCTGTACACTCCAGAGCTGGGCTTTATGGGAGAGTGAGCAGAAAAAAGCTGTTGCTTACAGAAAATTAAGAGAGAGGTTACCAAAAGGCATGTGAAAGACTCCCCAAACAGATGGAAGAAGGTCCTCTGGTCAGATGAGACTAAAATTGAACTTTTTGGCCATCAAGGAAAATGAAGGAATGCTGGATGGTGCTAAATACAGGGTCATTCTTGAGGGAAACCTGTTCCAGTCTTCCAGGGATTTGGGACTGGAATGGAGGTTGACCTTCCAGCAGGACAATACATACTGCTAAAGCAACAGTAGAGTGGTTTAAGGGACTGGTCTAGTCAAAGCCCAGACCTCAATCCAACAAAAAATCTGTGGCATGACTTCAAGATTGGTGTACACCAGCAGAACCCATCCAACATGAAGGAACTGGAGCAGTTTTGAAGGATGGGCAAAAATCCTAGTGTCTAGATGTGCCAAGCTCAGAGACATACCCTAAGAAACTTGCAGCCAGTGCTTGCTCGTAGGGGATGGCCTGATTGTTGGGGTTTTCTTTGTAATACTGCAGGGTCTTTACCTTACAGTGAAAAGCACTTTGAGGTGACTTTTGTTGTGCATTGTCGCTATATAAATGAAATTGAATTGAAAATTGAATTGAATTTAAATTCAAGGTTGTAAATGCGAAAAATAGGAAAAATGCCGAGAGGGGAATACTTTTGTAAGCCATTCTAATTAATGCGTTTATTTCTTTTTATTACTTGTGATTCCTTCTGCCTCTTGGTCGGTTATGGAAAAATATGCTTAAAATTTTTAGTTGGCAGTTAGCTAG
Source organism: Etroplus canarensis (assembly GCA_015106775.1). NCBI lineage: Eukaryota > Metazoa > Chordata > Actinopteri > Cichliformes > Cichlidae > Etroplus > Etroplus canarensis. The sequence goes on from VUQH01088345.1 coordinate 9,955, forward strand.
TGAAGACGATCAGAGAAGCAGAGTTTTAAAGGAGCTGGTGGATACCAAAATAGAGATAAAAACTGGACAAGAATCTTAAACCAAACATTTTCATGAGCTCCTATCAAATTGTATTTTTAACTGACATAATGAAAGTTAACTTTTGCAATTATTTGGTTAGCTCTGTCATAATGCACTTGAAATGTATAGGCTACTTCAAATACATTCACCAGCCACTTTATTAGGTATACTTCTTCTGATGTGCATTAATGCAAATGTCCTGATAGCCAATCACATGGCAGCAACTCAATTCATTTAAAAGTTCAAGACGACCTTCTGAAGTTCAAACCGAGTATCAGGAATATTTTCTAGGCACACTTTGGACCCTTTCGTACCAACTGAGCATCATTTAAACACCACAGCCTACCTGAGTATTGTTGCTGACCATGTCCATATCTTTGTGACTATAGATTATCCATCTTCTGATGGCTGCTATATATATTCCAAACTCTTCTTGCATCTGTGGCTGTACAATCTTTGTTACATATCCTTGGACAACACAGCGTGTTCTGTCAAATACCAAGCTTTTTTCAAAGAATTACAAGTACAGCTTTTCACTACAAATGCAAAAAATTTATTATAAAAATCACTGCCATTTAAATGTTCACACAGTGGTAATATAAGACACATTCATCCTTTTGATATAAGCGTAACTTGCAGCATTTCCTTTAAAGAGCACTGTAAGAATATATGTCAATGTCCCTTTGGCTTGAACATCACATAAAAGTGAATAACATGAATTTTCTTTTTTGTTATTTTGTCTCTGTGCACCACCATTTTAAGATTTTAAGCTGACCCAATCAAGATGTGATTGAAGTACAGACTTTCAGCTTTAATTCAAGAGGCATAACAAAAGAATTGCATTCACCGGAATTTCATTCATTTTAATACAGTGTCCGTATTTTCAAAGGCTCAAAAGTAATGGGACAATTGACTAACACAGTTTCATCGTCAGATGAAGCCTATTCTCTGCTTTACTGACAAGATACAAAGAGAAGGGGGCCATCATTACGCTGACACACCTAAACAATCCTCTCAAGAGGGATATCAAAAACTTGGTCACATGAACAATATGATACATTTTCAACAAGAGCAGTCTGAGACTACATACCTCCGCCAAAGCTGAAGGATCCTTTGCAGAGGTTAAAAAAAGTGGAGAAGGTAGCAGTCATTACTGGTTGCAGATGGACAGTTTTGTAGTATTTCTTATCAGCCTGTAGAGGGTAGTGTAAAACAGAAAAAAAAAAGTGCAATCCACGATAACATACAGCCAATGAGTTTTTAAAAAAAAGAGCAGTTTGAAACTGCATACCTCCGCCAAGGCTGAACAGCTCCCGAATTTCTGTTTTCTGGATGTGAACTGACTCCAAAAGTTATCACTTCTAAATTGGGCCAAGCCCCACCTCTGGTAAAATTTCATGCCAATCCATCTGTAACTTTCTGAGTAATCCCACAGAGAAACAAACAAACCAAAAGCAGCTCCTTGGTGGAAGTAAAATGAAGAAATCACTGACCAGATCATCAACACCTAAAGCCCCGGAAGACCACGGAAGGCAACTCAAGTGGATGACAACAAAATTCTTTACTTGGTTAAGAAAAACCTCTCCAAACAAGTCAAGAACATTATTGAGGAGGTAGGTGTATCACTGTCAAATTCCACAATCAACAGATGCCTTCATGAATGTAAATACAGAGGATTTACAACAAGGTGCAACCAGCTCATGATCCAAAGGATACCAAATCATCTTTCAGACATGATGGAGGCAATGTTATGGTACAGGCATGTATTGTTGCCAGTGGAACCAGGTCACTAGTGTTGATTGATGATGTGGCTGCTGATACAAGAAGCAGGATGAATTCTAAAGTGCACAGGGCTATACTCTCAGCTCAGGTTCAGCCAAATGCTGCAAAACTGATTGGAAAGTGAGTCACAGTGCAAATGGATAATGACCCAGAGCAAACAGAGTTTCTCAAGGCACAGAAATGGGCTATTATTCAGTGGCCAACTCAGTCACCTGATGTCAACTCAACAGAGCAGCGTTTCAGTTACTGGTGACAAAACTGAAGGCAGAGAGACCTCAAGGGAGGAAACAACATTTGGTGATGTCCAAGGTTTCAAAACATCAGGTCATCACTGACTGCAAAGGAGTCTTATACAATTAAAACCAATTAGTAACTTTTAAAATTATGTTAGTTTGTCAAATTAGTTTTGAGCCTCTGAAAATGGGGGACTATGTATAAAAATTAATGTAAATTCTAAACAGTGAATGTGATTCTCATGTCAACCCTCTTGAATTAAAGCTGAAAGTCTGCACTTCAATAACGTTGTTTGATTTAAAATTCACTGTGGTGGTGTACAGAGGCAAAATTACACAATTTGCGTCACTGTCCAAGTAATTATGGATCTAAGTGCATAAGTATAAAAAGTGTATTAGCATAAAGGTAAAATATAAAAAATCATTGATCCTTTTTTACCATCATAGCACAACAGATGAATATTGAATTCTAAAAACTGAATGGATGAAACTGAACTGTGTTCATAGATTTTGGAGGTTTAACGTAGATCAAAAACAAATCCCCCCCTAGTATTATGTCATTTGATGCTAGAAATTAATATGGTAATTTAATAGTAATTTGTTATAGTATTTAGTTAGTAGTTTATTGCTTGTACTAAAATCAAGATGACCATAAACACGAAACCATGATTAATAAGGCTGCCAACTTTCAACTTTCAGTTTGAGAGAGACCCTGTTGGGATGAGGGGAATGGGGCTTCAGTCCTGTGGTTAAACTGTCCCGTTAAATCATTTGTTATACAGGTGTACTAAGTTTAAAACGTGTTCCATAATGCCAGAAGTCTGAGAGCTGACATCACTGATCAAAGCTAAAGAATTTTTGGCTTGGTTTGACTGCTTGTCTGTTTGTTAGTAGGAAAATATAAAAAGTAACTGAAGGATTGGTACAGACGTTTTTACCAATGGTGGGACATGACACAATTTGCAAATGAATAACTTTTTGTATTGTTTTTTTTTTACCTCTGCCAAGCAGATTATGTTAACAGGGTGCATAAGGCCATTCAGCCTTGGCAGAAGTATACAGCCTCGGACTACTCATTACCCCACCAAGGAGGTCATGCATTTGGTTTGCTTGCTTGCTTGTCCATTTGTGAACAGGATTGCACAAAAAGTTAGTGACAGGCTGGCACAAAAAGGTGGACTTGGACAAACTCATAAGTGATTAACTTTTGGAGTCAGTCTGGGTCTGGATATGGGGCTTGGCCCAAGGTAAAAGTGATTACATTTTGAAGTGGATGGACTCAAGAGTTTTTTGAAGGAATCTTCAACATTGCAAGACAGGGTCCTAGTGGAGGTATGCTGTCATGAGCTGTGCTTTTTTAGGTTATGTTTTTGGTTCCTGTTAAAAGTTTGTCATATCAGCTCATGTCGCCCCTTCATTGGGCGCCATGCTGATCCTAATTTACTTACTGACCAACAGGAATAACACCCAGCAGTAACCCTTGTCTTCCAAAGTAATGGTTTTTAGTCTTACTATAGCTGCTGATCATTATTAAATAGACTACTCATTATATAGTTGCTTTTTGAGCCCTAGATATGTGCTCTTTTAGACAGAGTTGGACTCATATTGGGCATCATGTCTTCATAAAATCAATAAGTTTGACTTTTCATGAGCAGTATGTTTTGTTCTGTTTTTCGTTAACTAAGATAGGACTAACCTGCCATACTTGCAACACGTGTATGTTTATCTAAGTTCATATAAAAGACAGTAAATAGCTGAAGAGAAACTCCTCAAAACTACTGTGGTGTATGTCATGATCCGTGTGTTTTTGGGTGTTTAGTTTCTTGTTGTAGTCTCTTACTCTTGTCTTTTCTTGTCAGTGGATTTTTGATTGTAGTTTAGTTTCCAGAGATTTGGGTTTTGTTGTTCCAGCTTCCCCTGTGTTCTCGCCGTATGTTGTCGCTGTGTGTTTTCTCATTATTGTGTTTGGTTTGGTTGTGTAGGCATTTCCTGTTTTACTTCGTATTCATCTCTCATGTTGCCTTCTAGTTTTATTACCTGTACTCATCTCCCCTGATTCCCTGATTGTTCACACCTGTGTTCCTCTCCCACTTGCTCCTTGTTTGTCATCAGTCTGTGTGGTTATACAGTCCTGTCTATCCCTCAGTCTGTGTTTTGGTCAGTTGTCTATTTACCTTTGTATTTAAATTTGCTCTCCTGGATGTTACCGCTGAATTTATGGGCTTTGTCATTTTACTGGTTTTGACTCTCATCCGCTAATGAAGGTGCGCTTTAAGGTTTACTATTTAGTCTAGGTTGTCTGCATTTGGGTTCTCTCTTATGCCAGCACTCCAGCATTGTGACAGCATGATCTCGTGTCACTACATTTTTCTGTCCATCATGGCATGATGGATTGCCTTTTGTTAAGATTTAATCCCACACAAACTTATACTTGACATCTTTCATTTTGTCTCTGTAAACAGCATCAAAGTGCTCCACTTCTGCTGCTGTTAGCTGATTCTTCCAATCTCCAGCAATTCCTGAAACACAACACATGAAAAGAATTAAATTACAAATGAAGGAAATGGATGTAAAATGTTCTTTATTACCTCCACCAAGCAGATTTTGAGTAACTGACCCAACTGGACCAAAACTTTCCCCGATGTGCGGCTTCGCCCAACGTAGAAATGATTAACATTTGAAGCTGATTTAGATCGGGATCTGAAGTTTGTTGAAGGATTCTTCAACATTGTGATATAGATCTATTTAGCCTTGGCGGAGGTAAGCATTCCCAGACTAAACTTGTTTACTCTGTTTTACACTGCCTTCTAGAGGCCAAAAGGAAATACTATAAAACTGACAGTCTGGTACCAGTATTGAGGGTCACTTCTGCAAAGTAGATTGTTTTTTGGTAAGTTAAAAAAAAAATCTATCATATCAGCCCATGCAGCTCCTTCACTGGTGTTGCACTGATCATTGTTTACTCACCGACCCAATAGGAATAGTAACCCTTGTCATGTTAATTAAGGGTTTCCAGTCTGGCTATAGCTGCTGCACACTATTTAATGGACTACTCAATGCATGATTGTTGAGCCAGAGTTGGACTAACACGTTCATGAGCACTGTGTTTAGTTCTTTCTATTCTTAGTTAATTAACCTGTGACCAGCACGCCATGCCTACTACATATGCATGCATATCTAAGTTCATATGTTAGACAGTACACAGCTGAAAAAGAGTTGATTAAATATTTTTTCTATCTATGCCTATTTGAGAACCACAAGTCTACTGATCAACCAATGGGTGGCAGAGATAAATAATAAAGTGCTCAAACCTACAGTGCCATTGTGTCCTGACAGTATTACAGTGAGAAGGCACTCAAACCATGCTTCAGAGACAGTAGGGAACATTTTATCAACTTTTTGTCTGGTTTTTTCAGCAGGATTAAACCAAAAGTTACAGACAGATTGGCACAAAACTTTTACCAGTGTAGTTAGAAGTGATTCCCTTTTGGAGTGGATCTAAATCTGAATCCTGGATTTTTTTTTTTTGGAAGGATTCTTTAAAATTATGAGACAGGACTATTACCGCTGGGTACAGTGGATATAGAAAGTGAACACACCCCTGTTAAAACACCGGGTTTTTCTGATGTAGTTTTAGGGTGTGCACACTTATGCAACAATCCTATTGTACATTTTTTAATCTTTTTCACCCTAACAGATTTGTTTGTTTTTTTCAGTTGAATGGTACAGGTTATAGGTCACATCAAAGGTGGGAAAAATTTTGAAATGATTTATCGTGGTCTCATTTTTTACATCAGAAAAACCTGGTTTCTTAACAGGGGTGTTCAGACTTGCTAAATTCACAGTATGCAGTCTCTGACTGTGCTTGTTTTATATAATGTGGTTTCTCTTTTACAAAGAAAATTAATTAAATTGTATTTATATATATATATATATATATACACATACATATATATACATATATATATATATATATATATATATATATATATATATATATATACAAACACACACACATACATATATATATAGACTAAGTAAATCAGCTAACGTTGGGAGCAAACCCAGCAACACCACTACAAGCACAGTGCAATGTGAATGAATGACGCACAGACCTGGAAGTGCTAAATCAACTCTTTCTTCACTACTTTCTGGTCAAGTGATTTTTAGAGCAACAGTCACATACTTGTGGGACTATACAAAGGATGAGACACACGGCTGTCCTAACTCCTCTAGCTCAGCTCTGCGGTAAACATCTCAAGACGTCACAATCGTTGGTTTGCTGCTTGCTTTACCAAGGACTGTCTGGAAACCTGTCTGAGAGCTCACTCAGGTATAGCAGAAGGCTCAGCAGTGACTCAGTGCAAATCACCTCCGCACATTGGCAGCTCTTTTGTTGTTATCTCCTCTGATACAGTACGTCAAGTTCATTTAGGGATCTCACAGATGCCTGGCCAGGAAGCATTTACATTCTAGGATCCTGAGCGCACCATATTGACACAGGCTGCACCAGGCCAAACTTTACCTTAGAGTATTAGCTGTTGATTCATCACCTAAAACTGACTCCTCCCCCATTTCGAAAACCAATGTGCATCTCCTCTTTCCTGCACAAGTCTGCAAGCAATCTGACATAATTTAAAGGGATTCGTCATCACAGTGAGGGCAACATAGCTGTGTAGGACAGCAAGATTATAATTGCTTCAATTTGATGAGCATATACAAAAGACGACCCTACACAATATTAATAAGATGCAGGAAGGAAAACATAAATCACAGCCACCAGCCCACTTTTGAAATCTTCAGCTAAGTTTCACTTTGAACCTGCAATACAAAAGGGTCAATTACAGAGAGATAATCCATAACTAATTTACTTGATTGATGGTCTAATTATGCCTGTTTATGTCATGCTTGATAATTCACTCTTTGATAAGCATAAGCACCCTCTTGAAGCTCAGAGCAGTGGCAATAATGAGCACACAAACATGGGTATTGCTTGGAGCTTTTCTACGACCCTCAATACAACATTATATCAGCTAGATTAAATCCAGCTCATATAAGACCGTCTGCCTCCGTGTACATTTTTGTGTACTGCTTTACCAGAGGTATCATGGAATATAACTCTGTTTGAAGAGAAACCAATTTGGATCATGGACCAGAAATTTCCATACCAAGCTAAAATTGTGTTGTGACATTCATTTTGTTCATTTGTTAATGTGTAGCCAAAAGTAGAAGCATTCAGACTAGCTTTTTAAATTACTTTTGTGAAAAACTGTCCAGAGTGAAACATCCACACAATACGTCTTCCATGTCGCTGGCAAATGTGTTTCACAGATGAAACCTAAGCAATACTTTCTTTAAGAGAAACACTGACAGTGACACAAATTTGTTCTGATATGCTTAAGCTAATATCAAAACCTGAGCTCTGTAGAGCCTCCATCCATCCATTTTCTGCCGCTTTTTTGGGTCCCTCTCATGGGGGCAGCAGTCTAAGCGAGATGCCCAGTCATCCCAATCCCCAGTCACCTCCTCCAGCTCTTCCATGGAAGGTACAGATGTATTTCCAATCCATCTGAGAGATACTAATCTCTCCGGTGTGTCCTGGGTCTACCCCCGGGCCTCCTCTCGGTTAGACATGCCCAAAATACCTCACCTAGGAGGTAACCAAGAGGCATCCTAGTCAGGTGCCTGAACCACCTCAACTGGCTTGTTTCAGTATGGAGGAGTAGTGACTCTTCTCCTAGGCCCTCCTAAATGATAAAGCTCCTCGTTCTATCTCTCAGGGAGCGCCCAGACACCCTTCGGAGAAAATAATGGTCTTCAATGTGTACCAGGCTTTTGCAATGGTTGTACAAGGACCAAATAGCCTGTAACAACAAGTAGCAGGTCTGTCTGTAGAGCCTCAGCTTGTTAAATCTCTATTCCCAGCCAGTTTCCATTTTTACCTACACGACATATCACTATTGGCTTGTAAAGTGGTTATATTTGGTCTGATAATACAGTTTCCAGGTCCAAGCCTGATTCCTTTTTTTAATATGCATGAGTCCTAAAAACTATACTCTTGTTTTCTACCCTGTACAGCTATTTTATTAGCATTTTCAGTATGCATTTAAGCTAAGCCATCAGGGTTACAGTGTCCCAGACATCCAAAATTGAACACTTCAGATATTAATCACTGTCAGGCCAACTGAGATTTCAGTGTGGAGATTAAGCTTAGGAATATGATTTTGAGTAGCAAACAACTCAAACAACCCAGCCACATATTACCTATTACCTCGTGTTGTGGTTGGGTTCATTTAAGACACTCTTGCCTATAATTGTGTCCATTGTTGATGTCTTTTTCCTGCCGTACTTGTCTCTAACCATCACATTCCTGGGGAAATCACATTTCCTCTGTAATTTACACATGATGACTACTTGCCATATGTGACACTGCTAATATATGTAATCTACATGTCTGTATGACTTAGCACTGAGTTTAAGAAGCTCAGTGCAAATGTTTTCTAAAGCTCTTTGAAAGCTTTCAAGGCGCTCTCAAAGGCAACTTAATGAAGCTCTCTTTACAATGTCACATAATGCAACTATGACGTGACACGTACTAATGTTTAGATTAACTAGGAAGACCCAAAAAGACCCTTTACCAATCTAGAATTAAGAAAACATGTTGCTTGATTTACAAGGGATAAACATACCTCTCTGAGGACCTCATGAGAAATTTGATTTTCATGATGATGTGCTCAGAGTATTTGTAGTCTAAATCCCTACATCTAGGTCTGACGTACATCTTCTCTGAGCTTGAGTCAAAACCCTAAGCAACAAACATCCCACTATAATCTCATGCGAATGCAGGCCACTTATGTAAGTGGTGAACACAAAAAGGCCTACAGTATAAAGCTTTTCAAACAGAGCATAAAGCATATAAACATCCTGTTTTTAAGAATAATTAAACACATTGATCCACCTTTTATGACCCACTAACACTGGAATTGGTTTGCCATGAAATTTAATGCCGATTTTCTTTGCTGCATGTTTCAGGTTTCTGGCATAACTGAGAGATAGTTCCCTAAATAAACAGGTAAAAACTTCCCTAAAGCACCATGTGGGAGGCCAAGGCAAAGGTAAGAAAAGAGTCAAGATCAGGAACTTATTGACAATTTTATTTAACAGAGCTTCCAGAGGGTTTATTTCCAGAGATAAACATCATCTTTGTAAATAGGAAATTCACACAATTTCTGCATTTACCAATTTTACAGATGTCCCAGCTGTGATTTAGGAAGAAGAAAAATTCTCCAGCAAGTTTAAGTGACAAAATTCCCTTCACAGGGACAGATGAATGAAACAGATGTACAATTCGCTGGAGAGTGCATTACTCTAAATGTGTGTGTGTGTGTGTGTGTGTGTGTAAATACAGGACGAGTGTGACTGGTACATGCTCGCTGGTGTCTGTCAGGGTGTCCTCTGTAT
>VUQH01088345.1:26020-50229 GCA_015106775.1 Etroplus canarensis
TGCTATAGTCCTTTTCATTTTCCTATTGTCAGATTATTGATATCAATTTGTGGTGTCATCATTAATCATGTATTCATATGTACTAATTGATCTCACCAATTAAAAATCAAGTTTGTGTCACTTTCAAGCTAAATACTTGGGAATAAATGTAAATTGTAAGTTGTTCTGATTATTCTTAGCACTGTGTTTTTATTGAGATGAGGCACAGAACACAATGCAACTATGCGGTCTCTTAAAAAGTTGAAAGGACACATGCTTCTGCCTCCTCGAGATAGCTCGATCAAAACCCATTCTCAAGTGGACCGTGCTTATTTACTATTAGTTATATTGTTTGCATATTGAAGAATCTTGACAAGCAGAGCACTGTACTAAGAGTGAAATGCTAAAAACCATGAAGAGATGTTATCCAGATAACATATCCAGATAAAGATTGCCTGATAACATCCAGGATAAATGTCAGACAGAGTTGGGTTGTGGCACTGTTTCACCTAGTTTTCATCACGCTTGGTTGAGCAAAAGGTAACAGGAATAATATAATGTTACCTACAGCTGCTGTGATGTTATCTAGCATAAAATGAACATTAAAAAAAGCAACACACACAAACATAACAAAACATAGGCATTTGCCAGTTCAGATGCTCTCACATTCAAATATACATTCCTTTCATCTAGCCAAATTGTACAAAACTACTTGTAAAAACATATTTGAACACAAAACATAGGTTATATGCAATCTGAATTTTGATACTGTAATAAGTATGGTGCAAAACTATTAGGTATTCTGATTCAGATTGTCAAAAAGCTAGACAATCTGGAATATTATACAACTATTAATATTTAGGATTTTGTCTTGTTTGTTTGCTTTGATTATTATTATATCAATTATTCATTTTGTTCTTGTGAAAAAAATACTCAAACTACACTTCAGTATTATTTATTACTGATAGTTGATTAAGTCTGAGATTAAAAATATACAAAACAATTTGCCTCATACTGTAAAGAATTTGGTGCCTCCAAAACCAATGTAGCTATCATTTTTGATTTCTATAAAACTGCTCTGACTTTTAAAGGAGATGATTATGTCCCTGGTTAATAAAATTCATGGTGGGTATCCCATCAACACAGAAACATTGAGTGACCTCCCAAAGTGACTGCTTAATCAGGGCTGGAACCTATGAAACAAGAAAAATCCATACACTACGCTGCCCTTTAGAAAGTCAGTGACCTAAAAGTTTCATCATCTCCTTTAAAATACTGAGCAGTTTAATTGAGATTAATATGTTATGGTTTAGGTAACATTGCTTTGCTGTAAAACAGAAATTCATTATTTGTTATACAGTGACCCTGAATTGGGCATGAACAAGGCACCTAAACACTGACAAGTAATTTTTGTCAATAACCAATGCCTCAGTCAGTATATCTGACCACATGGCTTTCTTCCATTTGAGAACACCAGTCCAAAAAAAACACTGCATTAAATTTTTCAAGACATCTGCCATTTGGCCAGTGTGACTGAACTGCAGCCTACACAAAACACAGCTTTCATGAACCTGTGAATGCTAACTGAGTCTTTTTTTACAGCACAAAAGCCTCCTACAAGTACGCGTCTGATCTGAAAAGTGACTGTCGGCAGCTTTCCACCGAGAGTCCATATGGTCTCTGTATTTATGAGGTGATGAGGCCTGCTCCTGGGGTTCAGAGTGGTCATTATCTGGGAGATGCTACAGCTCCAGTAGTTAAGGTCACTCGGTATATACCGGATGTCCTCACACTCCACCAGAACTGGAGGATACTAAATGTATAATCATCTCTGAGTCCATAAAAGCAGGGTCTACCTAGACTGACCATTATATGAGCTTATTGTAGGAACCATCCTGTTTTTATATCCTGCTATTTGAGCACGATTCCAAATAGAACATCTTTACTATTATCTTTTCTAACATTAAATGTATCTGATTAGAATAGACAAACAGGATGATTTTTGGGCTTAATGCAATTCTTGGTGATGCCACTGTTTCCAATAATTTGCTGATCAATTACCAGTTTTTGGACTAATTGGTCACATAAAATCAGACAATGGAGGACATCACCTTGAATTTATTGACAGTTTCGCAATCAGTTGATGAACTGAGAAAATATGCCAATTAAACGAGGCACAAACACATGAAAACATGTCAAATTTGGACACATGCATTTCGTTAACTGCAGCCTTATATGGCAAATATTTCTAATGACAAGCTAGCTTCTATACTTTGAAGGTATAATTGAAAGAAGGCAATTTGCAATGTTCAAAAGGGGCATAAGCTCACTAAAAGTAAGCTCAGCGGGAGTTGCTAAATTTAGATTTGAGATCACAAGGTCAGCGGCACTATTTAAAATTAAAGCTCTTTTGACTCACTGATGAGAAATGCTTGTTCAACAATTAGCTAGCTAGCACCCTCATGTAAAATTTAATCAGTGTGTGTACTTAAATCCCACTTGTGTATACATATCAGCAGGTATCTTAAACAAATCCAATCTCTCAGCTAGAATATGCAGTTAATTGAATTGAGTGAACTGTAAAGCACACATTAATCAAATTATAATAATTGTGCCCTTTATTCTTCATTTCAGTGCAAATAGTAAAAATCAGTGTGTGATTATTTACAGGCTACTACACAGAATAATTTGTAATTTCAGGTGGTATAATATTTTTTTTTACTAAAATACCACATATTCAATACAAATATGCCTGTCCTTTCTTTTTTTAAGAAAAAAAGATACTTAGGAATTTAGATCAATGATAAATATATTAGTGGAACACTGACTGAGTCTCTGTGCTTGCCAAACCCTCCTGCTACTATTTTTACCCTGCTGATATAGTGAAATTACACTTACCGTTCACTTTATAAGGTACACCTGTTCAGCTGCTCATTAACACAAATATCTAACCAGCCAGTCACATGGCAAGCAACTTATGCATTTAGACATGTAGACACAGTAAAGGCACCCTGCTGAGGTTGAAACAGTGCAACAGCATGGGGAAGAAAGGTGATTTAAGTGACTTTGATCATGGCATGGTTGTTAGTGCCAGACAGGCTGGTCTGAGTGTTTCAGAAACTGCCTATCTACTGGGATTTTCCCACACAACCATCTCTAGGGTTTGCAGAAAATGGTCTGAAAAAAGACAAAACATCCAGTACGCAGCAGTTCTTTGGCCAACAATACCTTGTTGATGCCAGGGGTCAGAGGAGAATAGCCAGACTACTTTGAGCTCATAGGAAGGCAATAATAACTCAAATCACTACTCTTTACAACCAAGGAATGCAGAAGAGCATCTCTGAATGCAACCTGTCAAACGTTGAAGCAGATGAGGTACAGCAGCAAAAGACCACACCTGGTGCCACTCCTGTCAGGTAAGAACCGGAAACTGAGGCTACAATTCACACAGGCTCAACAAAACTGGACAATATAAGATTGGGAAAACATTGCCTGGTCTAATGAGTCTTGATTTCTACCGCAATATTCAGATGGTAGGGTCAAAATTTGACAGAAACAACATGAAACCATGAATCCTCCCTCCCTTCTACCAACATTTGAGTCAATCTCCATTCTAGTTCATCCCAAAGGTCAGCCTCAGGAAAACAACCAACCCCGTATCATTTTTCCTCCTCCACCAAACTTACAGTTGGTACAACACAGTCAGGCATGGAACGTTCTCCTGGCATTTGCCAAACAAAGATTTGTCAATCAGACTCTCAGAAAGACAAGTTTAATTCATCATTCCACAGAACACCCTCCACTGCTCCTGAGTCCAGTAGCAGCTTGCTTTGCACCATTCCATCTGACACTTAGAGCATTGTGCTTGGTGATGTAAGGCTTGCATGTGGTTGTTCATTCATGGAAACCCATTAAGCTCCTGGCACACTTTTTTTTTCCTGATGTTAATGCCAGAGGGGTTTGGAAGTCTGTACTTCTTGAATGTTGGTGACATTTATGCACTATGTGCATCAGCACTCGAAAACTGTGCTCTGTAACTTTACATGGTCTGTCACTTCATGACTGAGTTGCTATGATTCCTAAACACTTCCACTTTGTAATAATGCCACTTATGATTGATCATGGAATATCTAAGAGGAAAGAAATTTGACAAACTGATTTGTTGCAGTGGTGGCATCTTATTACAGTACCATGCTGGAATTTAGTGAGCACTTTAGAATGACCCATTCCTTCACAAATGTTTGTAAAGGCAGACTGCATGGATAGGTGCTTGATTTTTATAAACCTGTGGCAATGGGACGATGAACCACACAATTTTAATGATTAAGAGGTGTGACCCAATACTTGTGTCCACATCGACTATGCCTTATAAAAGATCCTTAAATCCCCCTTTTCCAGTAAAAATTTGTTTTGTGAAAATTTATTTTATGGTCCAAAAACTACATCCAATAAGCTCATATTTGACATAATATAAGTGATCGATGTGCCCTGCCGTCTGTGTGAAGTGTATGTATTTTTACTTACAGTCTTTTTGACTCTACGGTTGGAAGTTGCCTAAATACAAAATAAATCAAAGAAAAAAATCTAAATCTAAATCCTCCACCAAGGCCAACACCTTACAGTATGTCACACTGCAGGCCGCTTCCTTCACCCATCCATGATCTATCTCTCTGCCATGTTTCGAGAAATTTGGCTCACAGGTTTTCCACAATCATTGTCAAAAATAGATGAACAAACAAACAACACTGAATTTTTAATTTTTTTACATCTTTAGCTCGCACCTTGGTGGAGGAATGATCATGTTTCAGAGTCAACTGCTCTAAAAGTGCCTGGTGTGAACACACCTTCTGAATGTCACATTCCTGCAGCACTCACATGGGGAAACTGTTTCCAAATCCTATGTAATGCTGTTAACTGGCTTTACTAATTCCACTGCTCCTCTTAAAGCAGAACTCACTGATATTTTAATTGATTTATACCTTTCCTCAATTTTGAAAAAAAAAATATCCTGCTCCAAATAAATAGTTGCATCAAACCACCAAAATCAGGGGTAAATCTGTGAAACGCCACGTTGCTTCATGTAATGATTTAACCTTCATTTTATAACTGCAGTAAGCCTTTTTCTACAATCACAGCAGGTGAAGAAAACAGCAGATATTCACAATGACACTTCTTTTTACAGTGTGCCTTGCTGCTTCACACCTTCTCTTCCTTTCCCCTTCTTGCTCTCAGCTTTGCAGCTTTAAGGCTCTCTCTCTCGTTTTTCAGCAAAGCATGCTCTCTGGCTCTGAGCACTGGCATCTCTTGCATCGGTATGCAGCTCCCGTATACACTGCTGATCCCTCTTTATGAGGACATGAGTTTCAGTGCTTTTATCCCCCACCTTCACTTGCAAATATGCCTGCATTCAGTATCTACACTTCAGCTTTGGAGACCTGTGGGAAGCTTTTAAAGAGGAAGTCAATAAAAAGGGTATAAACATGCATGAGCTTAACTTTGTGCTTTTTGTGTCTTTATTCTAAAGTTAGATTTTTTTTGGATGGCATCTCACTCATGCAGATTCATAAAAAAAAAACAATTTTCCACTTCTTACACTGAAGCAGAATTAGAATTTTTAGCATCAGTTTTTAACAGCTCTTGTATTGCTCAATGTATTAGGGAAAAACACTGTCCAATAACAGTGTTGCTCAGTTTTAAATAGCATTAATTATGGGAAGTAATATTCATTTTTATTTTAAAATCAGTTTGATATTTTAACACTAAAATTTAAGCTTATCTGTGTAATCATCATCAGATCTGATTAACATATGATGATAAAAAGACAATATGCAATTAATTCGCTCTATACAGTACTTTCATATACTTTATTTGATTACAAGCCCTGAAGAGACACATTTACTGGAACAATTGTTTGATGTTATACTTTTTCAGTTCTTGATGGCATTTGTTTGCTCTTACCTGATAAGAATATATAACTTAATATAAATGACAGCAATGAGCTTAAAAACTGGGCAAATGTATGTTGAATGTATAAGTGTGTACAGTAGGGATTAGTGTCATAATAAGTGCAAGCAAGTTTGCTTAATAAAGTACGAAAATAAACAGGTTAGCCTGGTGCCGATACTGAATGTCCTCAGGCTCAAAAGCAACCTCTTTGCTTATTTTACATTAATAAATACACTGGGGACAAAGGAAAAAAACACAAAACACAAGGGAAAATGCCACAGCATATTACTTGACATGGAGACATTTCTAATTTAAGTTTTCTTTGTTAAGTTTTAACAGTGTGTACTCTTTACTTTGGCATCTTTTTTCTCAATTTGCTGCAAGTTTCCTCAGAAACACAGAGACATAAATATCTGAAGAGGACTGGAGCCACTAAAGTTCCTCATGGCATGAATCTTCTCAGTCAGTGTATGATAGCCTCTATGATGGACAGGTGACCTGCCATGTGCACCTGTCTATATACAGCAAAATGTATGCTTGGAGATTCTACAGCTCCTCATGACCCTGAGAGGGATTCAGGCAGCTCAGAATGTGAATGGTTTTCATTTTTGTCCCCGACAAATGGCTACAAGCCCACCTCACAAGTCAACAATCTGTTCTTAGCAGGTTTGCCATTTCAGCTTTATTTATTTTCAGTGTCTTTAATTTTGCACTGTGCACAAACCATATCAAATCATAAACCCATAAAATGCAAAACACTACCCTGGAATAAATAACTACATTTGCCGTGATTTGCTGCTTACAAGTATATTACTGGTGAGACGTATTCCAGCAAGCTATCAAATTTCTAAAGATAGTGCAACAGAGCTTCCTTTATCTGGAGCTCAGACGTCCAGCCTGACTGCTCGACTGAGGGGCCTTTATGAGCACAGAAACCCAGTGGTACAAAATTCTATTGGCTGTGTATATCTCATGGAATTTCTGCGTTGATACATAAAAGTAGAAAAATCAAATTCTCAAAGTGAGCACACAGAGATCTTTGTCCAGAATCTACATATTTTTAAAGAGAAAATGGAAAACAAGGTGCTTACAAGCATCAAATGAAATTATTAGAAGATTAACTGCCTTATCAAATGACAGAAATCAACTGCCACTATCTTAATAATTAATAAGTCCAGCTATTTTAAAAGCAATAAAGGAAAGCATGCAATAGTTACCGACTTAATCTGCTTCTTCGTTCTCTGTTACACACTATTGTGAAGTGGATATCTTTCGTGTGGTGTTGTTCAGAGAAAAAACAAAAATAAAAAGCTGAAGACATCATATGGCCTTATAAATTAATGAATTAATCAAAAACATGATTTTCCCAAAACAAATCATTACAGATGAATTTTACCATATCTGCATATAATCAATTAACATGCTGAATGAACTTATGAATAAGCTCATTAAAACAAATTACCGTATATTGTCACACAATTATGAACATCAACATTTGCCACTTCAAAAATATTTTTATAACAAAAGTACAATTTCTAAAGCTTTTCAGCAACTGCCTACACACTGAGAACTTATATTCCTTCTTTAAGATCCAAATTGTGTACAAAATAAACCACAGAAAGAAACGCCTGTTTGCACTAAACTCACATATCAATAGTCGTATTTGAATAAAATGTTCACAGCGCTCAAAAAAGGTTCCACAGCTTGTTGTCCCCATTGTTTGTACACTCTAAAAGGACCCTGACATAACTCAAAACAAGCATGGTCACTCCTGGTCAGGCTGCCAGGTGTTTGGTTGCAGTGCCATACCTCAGGCAGTCAATCATTCTCTTTGGAAGCCTCCCAAACTTCACAGCAAAAGCAGAAAGGGACATTTATCATAGCAAACACATAATTATATTCACAATATTTTATGGTTAACATCATACATTAAACACGATCAGAATTACAACTGCTGTTGCAAAGATGTTTTCTATGTCAGTAACCAAAAGGCTTGTTAAAGGACATAAAGGACAACAGAAAAAAGTTAATGTGGCATCTACGTAGTATAGCACCCACTGTAAACAAATAAATATACCTTCTGATGCTCCCTTGTATTCTCCCCAAGGGGTCGCCACAGTGGATTAATCAGCATTGGTAATTTGGCAGAGGTTTTACGCCAGATACCCTTCCTGACACAACCGTCCACGGTGAGAGGCGCTTGTGTCCCCACCTGGAATCAAACAGGGACCTTTCGCTTGTAAGGCAAATATGTAAACCACTACACTACAGGGGCACTACACTGTAAAAAATAAATAAATAAAAATGAAAATAAAATGATATATTACATGCATGTTGGGTCACTGAAAGATGCAGGGCTGTCATCTCTGAACAAAAAATATTAACTTTGTTCATACAGACTGCAGCAAAAAATAAGAAAAGGGAGATCATCACACAGGGTAAATGAGATTCACAGGCTCATCCATAGTCGGGCACAAAGCCCACTTCAACAGAGATGAGGGCCAAGAGAGATTGATAAAGGTCAACACTGCAAACTGGCATAAAATGAAGTATAGGCTTCAGTCAGGCACAACTGAAATGTAGGGAGTGCATAAACCTCTTGCAGAACAGACGCCTACTACCTTTCCAAGCAGGGCAGAAACTCATTTATCAAAAAAAAAATTGAACATTTTTTTATGATACTTTATAAAGGTTTTATTCAAATAAAGTCTGAAAGATTTTTCTAGATTAGTTTAAAATTACAACTATTTTCTTTTTTTTCTCAAATAGAATGTGTAGTTCACCATTAAAAGTTACAGAGGCTTGGGATGCTGTAGAACAACAGTCAGTAGGTCCAGTTTAATGAATTCCTGAACCAGGGACCTTCTTCTTCTTCTTCTTCTTCTGGCTGCTCCCGTTAGGGGTCGCCACAGCAGATCATCTGCCTCCATCTCATCCTATCCCTTGCATCCTCTTCCCTCACACCAACCCTCTGCATGACCTCCTTCACTACATCCATGAATCTTCTCTGTGGTCTTCCTCTTCTCCTCCTGCCTGGCAGCTCCATCTTCAATATCCTATTATTATTATTATTATTATTATTATTATTATTATTATTATTATTTATAATCGTAGTGAACAGTAGTGATAATGATAATACAGGACATATCCCTTGCTTTCTCATGGATATATGAGGAAGATATATATTTGTATGCAGTGTATATAATTATGTATATATGTATGTATGAATATAAGTATATGCATGTTGGTAAGTATGTCTATTTACACATACACTTTTACCTCAGTTATCCAATTTTTTTTAATTGTCTTAGTTTGCACACTGTAGGTTCCAGGAAAAGTATTTAGACTCTGTGCATATCCTGTACATATAGCAGAAATGATAATAAAACTGACTTTGAACTTTGAACTTTGAAAAATTCAATAATTTTCAAGTGATGGCTTATTATTTGTTTGACAGCTACAATGTCTAATAAGGTCAGCACCATCATCTGCATTGCAGACTTCTATGTATTTTATTCAAACACTCAACACAGTTGCAAAGGATAATATAAATCCTATCCCAACAATGAAGTCTCAAGTAGGTCTAAAACCTGATAGATGGTGACATAACGCTTCAAATGCTCTTTGTATATCAACTTCAGCAGCAAGCGGGTAATGTTTTGACTCAGCTGTCTGAGATGATAGGAATAAATGTAAATTCTGTTTTATGTTGCACACCTCTCTAAGATGTGGGAACATGGGTACCTCTTCAGGAGCCAGAGATTGATGTAAGCACTGCTTTTACCGCTTTTAGCGTGACCAATTGTGGCATTAAAGTTATCGTGAGTATCTTGGAACAGGCTTCTTGGCGAGTAGAAAAATCTCTTAACCTTTTTCGTTTAAATAAGGGTCAAAATAATCTTTAATAGTGTAATTGTCCTTTCAGTATATCAGCTTCATTGCTAAGCTTATACCCACTCAAAGGGAGTATGGTGTGTAAAAGTGCTATGACAAAGAGCTTGGCAAAGAGAGACTGACAGCACGTAGAGTATAGTTGAGGCAGTGAGCTGCTAATCTTAAAGCCCCTTCCCCACTTGTCTGAGCACATTTGCCTCTGGCTTGAGGCTTATCCCTACAGATGTATATCTGTCAACAGAAAGCAAGCAGGGCAGCAGTGGCTCTTTTGGAGCACATTTGTCCCCTTTACTGGATTACCATTCGCAGTGGCATAAAGCACAGCACCAGAGCCAGCACTTGGCAGCTGGGAGACAATCTGCAGGGATAAGCTAACCCTCAGTAGTGGTGAACGCGTATCCATAAATGTAAACCACCTTCCCCTGCCATACCTCGCCTTCAGCTCAGCCAGCTTATTCCTGCTGACTGACTATTCCAACCCACAGGAGATGCGGCCATGCATACATCTCACGGGCTCCCACTGTCTGACATTTGGGGCTTTGCTTTTGCTCGAGTCCAATATGTATTTTTCAAGAGATTTTAAATATACTTCAATCCAAGCTGAAACAAAACTCCATGTTCAGATAAAAGAAATGAGAAGTGGTGTACCAACTGCCATACGACATTACACTCAAAATGATAAATCCGCTGTGCAGGCAGGACAGTTATTGATATCTATGTACACTGTTGTAGCAATGAAAGTGGCTGTTGGAATCAAGCATTCTAATGGGAAAAAAAATAGCCACAGCATTCTATAATAGGACACAATACTGTTGCCCCAGACAACTGCAGGCTATACATGAAAGCCAAAATGAGACCCCTTGGTGCTTGATTGAATCCTTATCCTCTGAAATTCTGCTTTTTAGAATGTGGTTTTGTAAATAATGAATAGTTTGTATTATTTTTATGGGGGTTGTAGTGTTGTTTTAGGTACTACAGTTGACCTATCAGTGCAATCTAGCCAAGTGTTATATGGTTAAATCATAGACTGTATATAGAAGATGGACAGAGCTACTGTGACATTACCCAGTGGTAAGTAACGTCCCTTCTCTAATCCTCAACCTAAACATTTCAAACATCATTATCATTGTGTTTTTGAGGTGAGGAATAGATGTGACCCAGGAACATTGCACACTCAACATTGGTATGGTAGTGACTTGTCAGTTCTTTTGTAGGTTGATCACTGCTTCAGATGGTCAACAAAAAGATCAGTCACCTTCTTCGTGGGAACATGCTTTTGACACAGTTTTTGGTGCCACTCTCCTTGTCAGAAGTTAAATAGCCAAAATAGCTCTGCACTACAAAATTCGTCTGACTCGTCTTTTAACAATTTCTTGACTTTTGTCTTTTGAGAAGCGGGCTGTAACTTTTCCAGCCACATGATTGGTTCAAGAAGTACTATTCTCATTATGATTGGCTTTTCATGTTGTCTGTCAAAAACATAATGGCATGAATTCTAATGACAATATAATGACCATGTCTCATATTTCTATCAAGGAAAGGTTATTTCATGAAAATTATCTCTATCACATTATCACCTCTCCTGGCTGATCCTAAAGCATATGATGGTTTATCTTCTGCTCGGCTCAAAGTGGGACCATAATTTACAAAATTAATGTCATGTTGTCTTAAATAAGACTTGTAACTATGGTGAATGAAATATTACAAGCATTCTAGAAGTGTTTTCTTAAGGCATAGATCAAGTAAGCAGGAGAGTCGTTTTCCTAGTGACTTCTATACAACTGGACTTCTTTTCGCAACCAGAGGCTTTACCCCCTGCTGGCCATTTGAAATAATGCAGGTCATTGTTAAGGAAACATTAACCCAAAAGAACTCATGGTGACAAACATGTAACAAACACTTTAAATGTTACACAATCTTTCTTACAAAGCTTCATGCTAGACCTTAACTTATGGAGTCCCTAAGTAAAAAGGGGTCCGGTTTCTTATGGGTTAAGACATTTCTACCCTGGCTTCACTTTTCAGGCCTGAAGGCTATATTCATCTTTCATATGGTCCTAGGATTTTGCGTTCCAGTTTTGTATAATTTTGATAATTATTTCAGAGTTAATTTGTTTTTAGTATTGGTTATGTAATTCATCAGTTGGGGTTTTGGAGCTTTTGTTCTGGCTGTATTTTAGTTCTTGCCTCTGTTTGTGTTTTGACTCTTATTAGCTCCCTCTGTCTCCTCAGTGTCATCCTCCTGTGTTCTTATCCCTTTGTTAAGTTTGGTCTTGTGTCTGCATTCTTGGTTATGATTATTTCTCACTTCTTGTTTTATGTCAGTAGCCATTTATGACTCATGTCTTGTGTTCAGTTTTATTTCCTCCCCTGATTCATTATCCTGAGTGTTGCCACCTGCGATCCTCTCCCTCCTATGTCTCGTTAGCAATTAGTCTGTGTATGAATAGTCCTGCCCTTCCCTTGTTCACTGTTGTATTGTTTCCCTCCTTAGCTGTGTGTGCCATTAAGTTCTAGGTTCTGAGTGTATTAGTTTTGGCTTTTTGTTGTTTTCTGGAGATCCTTTGCTTTGTGTTTTGTATGAACCTTATCAGCCTTAATAAATATATATATAACTTTTCAGCAAATATTCTATTACATATAACGATTTATCACATATTTGCATGAGCTAGTATGAAAAATGACATACAAACATTTAATTGTCTCAATAGAGCTCTTTTCTATTCTCCTTCTCTTACACAAATAGTAAAAGGAACTATCAAAGACTTAACAAGACAGTTCTGCATTTTTAATGACTAGCCTCAATTCTCTCACTAATCAGGGAAGAAATTTTTCATTTACATTATGAAGGAATTATTCATCCTCAACCACCTTGTCTCTTTTTATCTGTAGTTTTGATGTGTGTCATTTTGATAGCAGATTAAATGCATGCCAAAAAGAACCACTTTCATTTCTTTTTTGCTTTGCCCTCATTAAGCCCCCCAACCCAATCATCACGCACACATACACACAAAATGGTGAAACACGCACCGTCACCTGCAGGCTGTACTTGCCAAAATGTTTTACAAGATAAGAAATGATGAAAGACTCCGTGCTCAAACAAAAGAAGTTCCCTTGGTGGTATGGGAGCCTTTTAGGCTCTGTACGAAGGAAAGTGATGAAACACTTGAGAAGAAGGCATGTCAGCCCAAACCAGAGAAGCTGTGGCCAACAAAGAAATGTGCAGATCATAAAACTTAAATGTATGACACAACCAGCCCACAGGTCTGCAAAGTGACTAAGTATAGCTACACCACATGGCTAATTAGCATTACTACACTGTCTGCCATCTTACCGGCCTCTGATGAGAATGTCTTTAATATCTGCCTTTGTGAAATGCACTGCTCGAAAAAATTAAGGGAACACGCAATCACTACAGTATAACACAAAGTCATATAAACTTCAGGGACATGACTGATTAGGAAGCATAAACCATTGTGAATCCATTACACCTGCTTCGATACATATGAAAGTGGCAACAAGTGTGCTAGAAAGGTAAGAACAAGACAACCCCCAACAAGGGAATGGCTCTGCAGGTGGTGGCCACAAACTCTCTTCTTATCCCTCCTGACTAATTGTTTCTCCGATTTTGCTTTTTGCTAGTGTTGCTGTCACTACTAGTAGCATGAGATGGTACTTACAGCCTGTTCAGGTTGCACGGAGAGTCCAGATCCTCCAGGATGGAACAGCCATATGTGCTGTTGCAAGAAGGTTTACTCCCAGCACAGTTTTAAGTAAGAGTGTGAAGGAGATACCAGCAGACAGACCATTTCATGAGGAGAGTTTGACAGGTCCATAGTAATGCCTGGACCTGCATTACTATGGAGGCACTGTCAGAGCCCTACAAAATAACCTCCAGCAGGATACTCTTATATTTTTCTGACCAAACTGTCAGAAACAGCTTCCATGAGTGTGGTATGAGGGGTTCTTTAGTGGTACCTGTGCTCACAGCCTACCACCACGCAGCTCCACTGGCATTTGCCAGAGAGTACCAGAACTGGCAGGTCATCAGTGGGCCCCATTGTCTTCACAGATGAGAATAGGCTCACACTGAGTACAATTAACAGAGGTGAAAGTCTAAAGATGCCGTGGAAAACTTAAGTGTTGCCTGTAATGTCATCCAACATGACCAGGCTAGCAGTGGGTCATTGATGATCTGGGAAGGCATAGCCTTACAGGGTTGTGCAGACGTCTATATGCTAGCCAACAATACCCTGACTGAGAAATTGTACTGTCGTGGGCTCTGGGTTCTGGGTGCAGGACACAACACTACTCATGTAGCCAGAGTGTGGTAGCAGTTTCTGGGTGACAAAAGCATGAGGTCATTGACTGGACCCAGGCCTGAATCCAATTGAGAACGTCTGAAATGTTAAAAATGAGTCCATCCAAAACCATCAAACAGCACCACAGACTGTCCAGAACTTGATCCAGGTCTGGGAGGAGATTCCTCAGGACACCATCCAGCACCTCATCATGAGCATCCCCAGACAATGGCAGGTGTGCATACAGGCTCGTGGGGACTGAGAGTACTGCGCCATATTATGACAGACGTTGGATCAGCCCATGATTTAAATTTTCAATTTTGATTTTTCGTGTGATTTTGGTTCTGGCCCTCAAAGGGTTGATTGATTTTCAGTGGCAATTGTAATGTCTCTTTGTTCTTAACAAGTCGCACAATGTATATCAGTAGAGATTTTCAGCTGGAATATTTCATTAATCAAGATTAGATATGTGATTTGATTGTTCCCTTTTTTTTTAGCATTGTATAAAGTGACAGTGCTGTAATATTATAATCTCTCACAGAGTGACCTATGTTAACACAAGTGCAGATACAGTACTGAAAAGCATCCTCACGCTCAGAGCAGGAGCACAAGGCAGGCCACACAATAAAGAGTATGGCATTTAATATACTTTGCCATAGAAGCATTTTAAATACTTGGGCATTATAGCTGTCTATAGGCTGCAGTTATAAAATAAGCCCAGTGATGAATTTAAGCAAATTGAATAGTTTAGTTGTTCTTAGAAAGATGAGTCTGCATGAAATAACTCAGCATTACAGAGCATGAACAGAGCTGCTGAGGCTGAAGTCTTGTCTACAGAATCACTGCAGTGTGTGATGCAGAGCACTGCAATTTAACTGTCGATTAGGCCGTGATCACACAGAAAATGCTGCACCTTATTGCCTACACGGAGGTTATGTTTCCAGTCCCATTTGTTTGTTTGCCTGTTAGAGAGTATGATATCTCAAAAATTGGCCAGAGAAATTTGTTAAAAAGCGTAGGCAATTACCTAGTGTAGCATCAGTTTTCTATGCACATCAGGTCTCTTTGTACTAGCATACAACATCACACAGGTTTTCATTTAAAAATGTTATCAAAAGAAGATAGGGAAATATTTAAATATTTTGCCACAAAGTAATATTACGTTCAAACTAATTTAAAAAATTCCTGGCTCTTGCTGCCCACTTATGTGTATTTTCCGAGATATCCAGTTCCCAAAGCAAATCAAAAAATTCTGACCATTTAAATAACAACTTTGGGTGACTTTACAGCCTGATGTATACTTTCTGTTTTCTAGCTGCACTGGTTTCATTCATTGTTCCACTTCTCATATCTCAACAAAGAAACAACTTTATGCTTGAGAGTCATGGCCTGGGCATTGCATGCACGTAAACATATGCCTCATAACATAAATATTTAAGAAACCCTTGAAGCGGGCACTGTCAGAGCTCTTGGACAAGATGATAAAACACTCTGTGCCCTATTCTCTGTGTGTTTATTACCTCAAATCTGATGCGACGTGGGGTATGTTACAGTTGTCTATTTTGCTTTTCAAACCTGTTACCACTGTTGTGCTTTTCAGTGAAGTTGATATAATTCCAGAAACACCATATGGCTCTAGCTGGCAGTTTTAAAGACTATATATGGACTTAAAGGGGGAAAGCATCATTTTAATCACAGCTCTCAGAAATTACCAAGTATTAAAATTAGCATATGAACAAACTACTCTTTCTACTGTGACCTCTAAAAAGTAGACTCCATAAATGCAATCCTGTTTCCTAAAAGTTATGTTTTCATAAACCAAAACAGCATTCTACATTTAATTGTAGAGGAGACTTATATTCTCAGAAAGGTAGCAACAGTACACCTCGCTCCTGGAAAGGTTGCAGTATGCAACGAGTTCTCAATCAATTGTTTGTTCTTACAGTCCAAAAGTAAGTGTTTCTATAATTGGTCCATGTAAACTTTCAAAGAGTGAAAAAATCAGCATTTGGAAGATTGGTGGGGTGGTGATACAAACACAACCAAATTTTTGACAAGGAGACTTATCTTGGGCTGTTTCTAAAGTTTTAGTTTCTTGTCATGTTTTTGTTTTTAGACACAAGTGCATCTTGGTTAAAGTAAACCACAAAAATTACTTTTAACTCAAGAAGACATTTTGGTTTGGGTAAAATACACCCTTTTAAACCTTTTACCACCTGATAAAAAGCTCCATCCACTATTTTTAAAGTTGAGGACACTAGTGTGTATTTTACATGGAATTGCTCACATGGCTGCTAAAGCTTGCCTAACTTTAAAATATAAATTTCGGTATTAATAGACTGCACAACCTATCAAGTCCTTGTCTGGGGAAGAGGTTCTCAGTATTGCACAGTTTAAAGAAATCAACACAGTCCCTATCCAGAAGAGGAGACTGTGGTGGCAGCAAAAGCCTAATATTGCCCTTTCACCCAGGAGGTTGGGGTGTGCACCAATATGGATACCTTTGTTCCCATTGTTTTTGGATAGATTTAGGCACCAAAGTTACTTGGTTAGGTTTAGCAAGATGTCATTGTTTGGGATAAAATACACTATACCGATAAAAGTATTGAGCCACGGCTCTTATTCATTGAATTCAGGTGTTCCATTCAGACCTATTGCTACAGGTGTATAAAATCAAGCACCTTGCCATGAGGTCTGCCTTTACAAAACATTTCTGAAAGAATGGGTCGTTTTAAAGAGCTCACAAAATTTGAGCATGATACTGTAATAAGATGCCACCATTGCAACAAGTCAGTTTGACAAATTTCTTCCTTCTTAGACATTCCACAATCAACTGTTAAGTGGTATGATTGCCACTGCCTCGAAGTCTTAGAGCACTAGGCACAATGCTTTAAGCGTCAGATGGAGTAGTGTAACACACACCACCACTGGACTCTAGAGCAGTGGAAACATGGTGTGTGGAGTGATGAATTGTACTTCTCTAGCTGTCAGCCTGATGGACACGTTTGGGTTTGGCAAATGCTAGAATGTTACCCGCCTGACTGCACTGTAAATGTGACTGTACCTGCTCCCTTGTATTCTCCACCAAGGGGTCGCCACAGCAGATTAATCAGCACTGATAATTTGGCAGAGGTTTTACACTGAATGCCCTTCCTGATGCAACTCTTCATGTTGAGAGGGGTTTGTGTCGCCACCTGGAATCAAACCAGGGACCTTTCGCTTGTAAGGTGAATGTGCAAACCACTAATGTTACAGGGTTGTTTTCCCGTGATTGGTCTGGGCCCCTTAGTCCCAGTGAAGAGAAATCTTAATGCTTCAGCTTTTAAATTCTATGCTTCAAGCTTTGTGAAAAAAGTTTGGGGAAGACCCTTTTCTGTTCCAGCATGACTGTGTCCCAGTGCACAAAGCAAGGTCCGTAAAGGCATGGTTGGCTGAATTTGGTGTGGAAGAACTTCACTGGCCCACACAAGGCCCTGATCAAACACCTTTGGGAAGAACTAGCATGGAGATTGTGAGTCAGGCCCTCTCATTCAATATCAGTGTCTGACCTCACAAATACTCTTCTGGATGAATGAGCAAAAATTCCCACAGACACACTCCAAAATTCTTGTAGAAAGCCTTGACAGAAACATGGAAGCTGTTACAGCTGCAAAGGGGTAACCAACTCCATATTAATGTGTATGGATTTAGAAAGGGGGTGTCACAAAAGCTTCTGACTGCGTAATGTGTAGGTGACCCAATATTTGTGTCTATATGGTGTACATGCTTTCATATTGTTAATATGTTATGTTAATATGGCGTTTCCCCTCCAGTTTCTTGGTATAAAGGCTGACATTCACCACTAATTGCCATTTAACATATGATTAATTGCATGAACAATCAAAGATTTGTTTGAGACATATTTGTGATATGTCACAAAAACTCCATCTGGGCAATAAATTCATCTCCCTCTAAACTTTCTTAAGAAAGCAGTTTGGTTGTATGGCGATGTGCTTTAGTGAGAGACAGCAAAATAATTAGCTGAGCAAATCCATAATGGTGTCCACTGCGCAAACACAACAGTATCAGCCGGCAATATTGACATATTCGAATTCTGACTTTTGGTATTATACCAAAATGCATTCATAATTTGCATCTGACATTTACAATAAATATAAACATTTTTAATATTGATAGAGCACCGATGCAGGCTCACACCAACTATACCAGCGCGCTTCCATGTAGACCAGTAATTACAGTTTACATCCTTGCTTTCTAAATCATGTCATAGGTTTTTGGACTAAGTCCCCGCTTTTCCAGCAACCCACTGTTTTTTCATTCATTTGAAGATGGCAAAAACCTGAAATATGCTAAAGAAAGCAAATTTGTGACACTGACTTTCAAGTCCACTTATTTGTTTTTGCGGAGTAAGGCTCAGAAATCAATGACCATTTGAAAAGCTCTTCTGTTTGGGTGTGTTCAAAGTCTTCTCATTCTAATAAACTCCCTTTAAGCGCCCTTTTATCATGACTGATATATGTTTTCAGAGTTAAATAGATTTTCCTACAGCATAGCATATGAATGCAATGATTTGTGGAAACCAACTCTCAGACTGATTACACCATTAAAGGTAAGTTTTCCCAATGGAAGATGGTGCGATACCAGGTGATAATTAAAAAAAAAGTTTCAGGTATGAGCAAGTTCATTTCCAAACTACACTGCCTTGAACTAATGATAATGGCTGCCTAGACAATGGGAAATCATCTAAAAAGATGTGGGTTGCTTTTTTTCAAGAACACTTTAAATTAGTTATATAACACCAAATAGTTTATAGTTAATGGGCTACAAAGCATGCTAAATCACGCATGGTCATTTAACACCATTTTATACTCCTCTTCAGTGGGGTCACGTCTTAAGGCAACATGATGGGGGGTGGAAGTGGCTG
Source organism: Etroplus canarensis (assembly GCA_015106775.1). Lineage (NCBI taxonomy): Eukaryota > Metazoa > Chordata > Actinopteri > Cichliformes > Cichlidae > Etroplus > Etroplus canarensis. The sequence continues at coordinate 45,064 of VUQH01088345.1, forward strand.
TATGTATGATTAGATCACAGCTGTACAAGCCACATAATGGCTCTCAATTTCCACAGTTCAGTGAGATTAGGTAAAAGTGTGGGGCGAAATCTCACTGAAGGGAATGACAGCAAGAATAACAGAGAGTAACATGCATCGAGACAAATTAAATATGTCATTTAAAGACAAGTCAGTCTCACAAGATTTATGACAAGATTACAGTGCCTGAGATAATAAGTGAGACCAGACTATGTATTTTACTGAACACATAATAGTTTGATTTGGGGAAAAACTATTTAACACACAGTAAGAGGTTAAAACCCTAACAGAATCTGATATTGGAAAAACTGACTCATTTGAGAGCTGATTTTTAAGGACACAATGTAATGTGCCTGACAGTTTTACACCAGCTTAAAGGTGCCCTATTGATTTGATGGTCTGTGTTGGCCGTGAGAGTGGTATCCTTTATAGGGTTCCTCAATAAAAAAATAAAAAAAAGAGTTTACATTAACTCAGCCTCAGACTTATGGAAATCAATCAGAGGCTGAGGTAATGTAATGAGGATGACAGGTCATTCTCTTTGTTATTATCAGCACTGAATCAGCAAAGCCAATGTCGTCAATGTCATGTGGGACAAAACGTTATTAAATTGGGGGAGACGGGGACATAAATGCTTAGACGTGGTCGTTTCTCACGTGAAACCCTTTGACAGCACCCCCCCCACCCACCACCACCACTCCTTCCGACAGGCGTTATGCGCACTGGTCGCCTATGGGGCGGTGGCTGCGCAAGCATGTCAAAGAGCGGGACAGTCTGCGGGGAGTTGGGGACTTGGCATGAGGCGACAACGATCCCTGGCTGCAGGGAGTCATCACGCATGCAACCTTACCTGCGTCCCCAGCCGCCCAACTCTGGCGTGCACGGTCGGTGCCTAATGCGTACAAGCACTCCAGAGGAGAACGCGTCCTGACACGCAGACACTGTTCTGCATACGTTTAACACAGTGCGCACTCTGAAACAAATGCCCAACTGAAACGCTACATGGAGGACTCCTTGTCAATCATTCAAAGTGATGTTTGCAATTACTTAAAAGAAACGCCATGGCATGACTTAAAACCCATCCTCTCAGTGGCACCGGACTTAGAGACGCACGCCACCAGCCGCTGTAACCTTCTTTTGTGTGTGTGTGTGTGTGTGTGTGTGTGTGTGTGTGTGTGTGTGTGTGTGTGTCTTCCCGTGTCAGTTTCACGGGGCACAGCCTGAACGGATGAACCGAGAGGCGGTGGGCGACAGCAGTCGCCTCATCCGCAGCCCGGTTGTTGCATCTTGTTCCCCTCACGTCAGCGCAAAATCTTAAGTTGCCTCTGATGCGAAAAAAAAACTTGTGCAGCCGCATTCTGCTCCTCGCTGCGCCTGCACAATTCAACTTCCAGGCATTCCAGCACACTCGGCTCTGACTGCGAACCAGCGGCGCACCACGTCCTGCGGCCAGGACCGCTGCGCAAACGCGGCATTGTAAAGGAACATCAACTCAATCAACTCTCTGCGTTCCACACTTGCACTCACGTGCGACGCGATCGCTCGTGATCTTTACACTTCACGCACCCACCACCTCCCCGCACACCACGCCCGTCTGTACGGCAACATCCAGTCCTCACCTTTAAAGACGCTTGCACCGAGGCTGTAAAGGACGAAGATCAAGTGCTGCTTGACAATCATATTCTTCTCTTTTCCTTCACAATTTTCCGTCAACACTCCACTCGCGTTTGACTCTTTTTTTTAATTTGTCTTTATCTCTTCTCTTGTCAAGATGGACTTATCCAGGTGAACGGCGCAGTTTCTGACTGACCGGAGTTACATGGATGAACTCTTGCCTTTTTCAGAGGAGTCCCTGTGTATTTTCGCAGATCAGGGGGTGGGGGGGTAGTGATCACTGTAGTGAAGCAGGACGGCAGAGATGCTCGTCGGCAAAGTGCAGATCCTGCCTCCCTTTATTGCCTTTCTCTTTGACTCGCTGCAGAGAGCAAGAGTCCCGCCCACGCCTTTTGACTAATGAAGACGCTTCACCAATGGAGAACACCTAGAAATAGTTCTGATCTCTCGGTAAACTGTCAAAACAGTTACACCATGAAGCACAGCCACATTCACGCATCCATTTCAGGAGGGACCTCAGCAATCACTGGATGAGTGTCTGTGATTCTCATCATTTTGTTAATAACAAAGCAGAACATGTTAGTGTAGACGCATGAAAAAAACATAACCAGATCATGAGGATCCAGTGCTGGCCACTGCAGACCCCCTCTAGAATGCTCTTCAGCTGAGGATCCTAACTCTGTGTTTAGTGTCAGTAGGCTTAACTACAAGAGTGCAAAAATCACCATGCCAGAGTTTTAATGTATTAAAATATGCCCACAGCTAGCAGAGATAATTTAACAATTCTAGATGCTTCTAAACAGCTACCCCAGAGCCATAAATGCTTTATGAGCAGACAAATAAGCCTGCAGTCAATACCAGACAACTTAAAATAACTGCCACTGCAAAATCAGCATGTATTATCATTTGATTTTTTTTTTTGATTTTTTTTTACAATGGGAAGGGCACCGTGTAGTAACAAGAGAAAGAGTTGCCCATGTTGTGTGAAAATGCATTTGCTTTTGCAGAGGTTGTGACCTGGTGTCTGGGTGCATGTCAGGAATCAGTGCACAGGCACAAGGGAGGTTAATGGGCGCCCGGACATCCCTTTTCCTTCAAAGGTTCCTATGAGTGGTGCAGAGAAATGAGTGTGACCATCCCTAAAGACAGAGGTGTGAGGAAACGGCGGCTCCAGCCAGGGATCGTTTTCTAAGCCGATGGTGAGGATTTTACACATGGTTTAACATGCTGCTGGGTGAATTTGGTTCAATTTTGCACAGTTTCTCTTCAACGCCACTCCCACTTCAAATCAAATTGCTGACCTGGCCGTACCACCTGAGAAAAGCTGTGGTACTAGAAAAATACAGCCCGGGCTTTTAAACCATCTGCTTTTCTCTAAGCACAAATAAATGGAAATGATACATGAAGTTCCAAAATTCTTTCTCTAAACAATCAAGCAGTTGGATCACTAATTTTCATTGCAAACAAGAAATTAATGCAGTGTTTTCAGCTTATTTTAGTCAATAACAAATGTTATTCGAAGTGGTTTGAACGAGGGGTTCTTTTACTACTATGTGCTGTCATTTAGTTTTGTATGCTGATGCTTTTAGCCTTTTAACTTGGAACCATTCACATCTCTAATCCCTCTGGAACCATTGATGGCTTTCTGAACTGTAAACCTTGAAGGACTGAGTGCTCTTGTGTGACATACATTCTCTGTACAGCTCACTTATAATTCAGAGCAGAACTATACAATTACCATGAGGATGGTGGTAAAGAATCAATCCCATGAGTTCTGAAGGTCAATTCCTCGTCATTTCATTAGATCCTTGAGAGTAGAATTCTACTCATGCACCTTTTCAACAGCAAGGATTTATTGACCATGTGAGTTCAGCAGAAAAGCACACAGTGCTGACACAGATCTGTAATGCAGAGGAGCATGTTCCCCTTTGTATTTATCTCCCGGGCATCATATTGCATACCATTCTTTGATTTGCACCATTTAAAATGCCCAGTTGTGTTTGTACTGCCAAATTTAACAAGGTCAGCAGCTACACCTGAGAATCCCAAGTACCTGTTATGACACAACAGATGGTTTTTTTCCTCTTTTATTTAAGGTTCAAGCCTGCAACATCTATGAAAGATATAAAACCCAAGCAGAAGAAAGTTAGGGCCAATATGAATTATATCACATGCAGGAACTTGCCACTGATGGCATTTAATCTCACTGATTAAAAAAGCAACCAATCCAGATGCAGTATGCACAATCAATTTCAGTAAGGATGTGAATGACAGAAGTCATAAAGACTGAATGCCTTATCAAAATGATGGAGTGCTGGATGCAAGATCAGAACATGCAAGTCTTTTTTTTTACTAAATAAATAAAGTGTGCACAACAGGATCCTGATAAAATATTTAAAATTTGGGATGTAGTTTTGGATATTAAATTTCATAATCCAGTGTATCAGACGAATACATAATTTTTCCCCTGCCAGTGCTCCATCGGGAAATAACAGCTGCTCTGTCATGCTTTGTAAAACCTGAGCTTAAAAAATGGGCTACAATGAAAGCTTTATGTTCTTTGTGCCTTTTTCTTTTCCCTGTAAGGACATTTGCTATTGATGGCTGGTGGGACGACAATTCCATCTGTTTATTGCCTTATTGATGGGACATTGGGAACAGTTACATCTGATAATGTGTTTCCTGCACCAGAGAAGCAGCATGCAAGTCAGCATTCTATGAAATTTTCAGTATTCACAGCAAAATTAGTGCTAAAGATTCAAATGTCTTGTCGGGGGATATATACTGTGTATGTTGTTGTGAGCATGGTTTTCCAGTAAAATGGATGCAAACGTTTGTCTAATCTAAAAAAATACAATCTTGATGTTAGCTATATATTCCCATTAAACTGAAGGGTCAGCCTGAGGTATGGCAATTAAATCAAAAGCAGTTCGGCTTTGCATAGCTATCTCCCATATAGAGATGAAGAGTAACTTTAAACCTTTAATAATCATTACTCTTTGATAGCCTCATCAGAAGAGAAAACATTTGCAGCTACATTTTTCTGTAATAAATTATAGACATTTCTCTGGGTTAATTTATACTTTGAAAAAAGGAAAACTTTATCTAATTTGTCTGCTGGTTATTACTGACGAACTCAGCAACTGAAACGCAGTTAGAGCTGCTGAACTCACAGCAATGAAGAAAATTAATACCACACAGTAGAACAACAATCCACAGTTAATATATCTGACAGGACAGATCTCACAGTTCTTAAATTTACTAATGCTTGACAAAGGTAAAACTATTTGTGGGCAATTTGTCAGCTTCCCATATGATTCACTCACTATATGCTTTGCTATGGAAGCTTTTAACAAGGTTAAGTCAATTTTTTAACATGTTTTCCAGCAGCACCTTCAGTGCCTTTTTACTGTATAAGATAATAATCCACTCTGCTTTTTATCATCAGTGAACATAGGTTAACTCTGCTGCGCAAATCAATATTTTAGTGGTTGCTACAGTCTGCCAAAAAAAAAAAAAATATATTAATTTATT
>VUQH01088345.1:55609-71781 GCA_015106775.1 Etroplus canarensis
TTTTTTTTTTTTTTTTTTTTTTTTTTTTTTTTTTTTGCTATTTGTGTTGTGCTCTGATATATCTCATTTACCTGATGAATATTCCAAAGCCATTCATATAAAATGTTTGAGTTCAGCAGTTTCATTTGACACATTTAATATGCCCTTTTTGCCGGTAGATTTTGATTGATTTCTCCAAATGAAATGTCAACGTGTCATGGATCAAACCAATTTCTCTATGTTCCCCTTGTTCCCTGGGAAATTGGGAAGGAATTTACCTGACAAAATGAATGTATTTTTTGTGCACGGGTGAGGCAATACATCAAAATGCTCTGATTCTTTTGCCAGACAGAAAGCAAATACTGATGTTACTTTCAGCATGCGCAGCATTTCATTTCGCCAAGGAATTTGTCAATTATCTCGATACACTCTCTCTGTCTGTGCATGCAGGGTGAGATTCATGGTCTCGACAATTATGAGCCAGAAATCTGTTGTTTTCTGTGAGGTACATAGCAATGAGCCATTTCCAACTGTGCTTAAGTTTTTTCAGATTTAGCCCTAGGAAATGAAATGCACCCTGTATCGCTTTGAATACATCTCATCTAAAATGAGGATTACTTCAGGTGATAACTATAAACTATAATAAATCTAGTCTCGTGCAATACCTCAGTGGCGAGGGAGGGGTGGTTACAGCAGCTAAATCTATTGCTGTTCCCCAATCAATTAGATCTGTGAAATCCATTTCTCTTTGCATGTTTGCTCTTGTTTGCAATAATTACAACCTCCACCCCAAACAGGCATGATAAACACCCCCTGATTTAGAAGTGTTTGTTCAGATCGGCGGGACCTGCTGCTTGTCTTGCTGTTTATAAACCGTGGAAATCTACAGGGATTACACAGGCTCATCACCATCTGTGGCATTACTCCAAAACAGGTCTGCACTGAGAAGAGCCCTATCAGGGCACTGAGAGGAGGAGGCAAAGGCAGACTGACATATAATGGGCTGCTCTCACCTCATCTGCAGAACAATGTCATCGCCATTATGGGCTGTTAGCAGAGACACTCTCTCTCTTTCAAACACACACATACACACACATTTTCAAGAAATTGGTTTTAATATTGTGCACTGAGACATTATTGTTTGGAAGGATAAAGCAAGGTAATAGTAAATGTTTCAAAACTTGTTGTCCGCTAATCAAAACTAATTACTCTGCTGGCACAACTGAGACCCAAAGGAGTTTCACATATAAAATGCAACCCAGAGCAACAAAATTACATGACACTTACTGAATCATAAGGCTATGTATCAGATAGAGATCTTCTCACAGTGATTTGAAAGAGAAGCTTTTTTTAAAGCCTACAAAATAACATGTTTGCCTTATGATTGACAGACGTCACAAAAATACTTATTATGATTGACAAACACCGTCAGCACATCTGACAGTGACATCTGGCAGTGACAACTTTGGTAATTTTTAAAAACTGACAATAATAGAACATTTTGCTGTAAATGTGCTCTATTCAGGTATAAATCCTTATCTACTTCACGGGTTACATTTACAGTTTATGTTTACTTCGGAGTGAGATTACCGACGAACTGTTACACCGTATGAATGTGCACCCAAATTCAGAATTTAAATAGTAAACAGCCCAAACAACAACAGAATGCAAATGTTACATTAAATGCACTGTGCATTTGCAGGCATTTTAGATCATTTAAAATTCCCAACACTTTGCCATCAAAAGTGATTTAATGAAATACAAGGTGAAGGCTCTTAACGTATAAAAATGGTCGTAATTTGTAGTTCATTTTGTCATTGTCCAAAAACTTACAGTCTTAACTGTATGTGATAATTTATTCTTTATCTTTTGTCCTTTATTCTCTTTTTAACAAATTTTAAAATGTTCCTTTAAACAAACTTTTTAAAAACACTGAAAACTGTTTTCATTACCTTTGTAGAGTATTGTATAGATTGACTGAAAAAATTAACTGAATGAATCCATTTTGTTTTTGGTGATGGTAATAATCTAAGCTTTTCTTTCCAGCTGAGCTAGATTGTGTACTTAAATGTAGATAGCTACATTTAAGTACACTGCCCCAACAATCAATTAACAAACCATTAAGCATTGCTATTGGTATAACATTTAAGTTGGACATTTCATCTTTAGATTGTCATTTAATATTCCCATGTTGCAGTGTAATCCTAACCCTAACTACAAAGCCTTGGAGGAAGGCAAAGGAAATTTTTGCAGTTGGTTATAAAGGTAAAGACAGCAGCAAGAGCATGTTGATAAGGTAATAAGTAGGGCTGTCAAACGATTCAGATTTTTAATCAGATTAATCACAAGGCTGCTGTGGATTGATTTAGATTAATCACGATTAATATCCATTCATTATAAACTGTTTTCATTTGTGGGGGCAAAAAACTCATGACAGAATGTGATATATTCAGTTAATATGTGTTTTATTTAAACTAAAGAACAGATATGGTGTCCAGATCACAAAATAAAAATAAAACACATAATTTGTCACAGGTAGACTTACTGAGGCCCTGACGTTCCTTGAGGGTGGTTTGGTGTAAGCCGGGCGTCATGCTCGCCTGTGTACTTGGAGAGCAATCCCTGACTAATGTATGCTTCGGGTTGATGTGGTACTTTAAGCTGGAAGTGCTTTGGTGAAATGAAACCTCCTTCCTACAGAGTGTGCAAATTACTTCATCCCGATCGATTGTTCCATTTTGGTGTTTCTGTACTCAAACTTCCCATTGAGAAGGCCAGGACGATCCATCTTGATCAAGTTGGTTCTGCCACCAGATAGCATTGAAGCACCAGTTCTTACCAGTGAGTGGAATTGTGGAATTTTGAGTCATTGTGCCCTGTGCATGCCTTAATTGCGTTAAAATTTTTAATCAAATTAATCATGGAAAATAATCAATCTGGATTAACACATTAATTATGACAGCCCTAGTTTTAAGTAATGTTAGGTCTATCCATTCATTTGAAAGCCAGCATCCATAAGCCAGCATCAAGTGGCATCTAGGTCCTGCCTGTGTGCATTTCACACAGTGGATTTCTTTCCCATTTGCCTTCAGCAGTCCAAAGACATGCTGGGAGTCAGTTTGACTACTGATCTGTCAAGTGTGCTTATTGCACAGTGCATGCTGGGATGTGATCTCTTTAGAACCCTTCACAGGATGAGTAAGTGTGAATGGAAAAGATCTGTTGTACAGTGCTGACATTGATATTTTCTCACATCTGTATTTTAACTGCTGTCCTCTAATTGCATGTCACTAAAGTTACTTTCAGCTGCTCCCTTGTTTTCCCCAAGGGGTCACCACAGCTGATGCACCTGCATATGTGATTTGGCACAGATTTTACACGACACTGTAAACCAGAATAAATTCAGAGAACTCAGAAAAACTAAAGCCTAGCCCAGTTGTCATGGGGTGAGAGGCAAGGTACAGCCTGGATAGGCCATTAGTGTATCACGGGACTAGCACAGAGAGACAGACAACCATCCACACTTACAGTCAATTGAGAATTTCCAGGTAACCTAACCCCGAGAGAGCATGCAGGCTGCACATAGGGGGGTCCCAACCAGCTAGTGGATTCAAACACAGGACCTTCTTGCTGTGAGGTGACAGTGCTAACCACCATAATACTGTGCTGCCCCTTGTGACAGCAGATTGCTTCACTTACATTTAGGGAAGCAGACTTCAACAGTTTTAGTAAATCATTTGGTGAACCTTCCCCTCTCCAAATGATGGCTGATTTGCTGTACTGTGTTGGTCCAACAGAGAGCTTGCACACAATTTTGCAGACCATCATCTACAAGTTGTAGCTGTTTACTGTCCCCAGGGGGCAGTGTCACAAACAACTGGTCTGTCAGCCACTCTTGCTTTTTGTTGTTGGTCTGTTGCAGCTACTGTATATCATTTTCATATTGTATTTTATTTTTCAACCTTTGATGTTTTATTTTCCTCCCTACATGCCATTGTCGCTCTCTTTCCTATTCTGCCTACTTTTCAACCCATCAGTCATCGACCTACACACTGCATTGTCCATGTCAAGCTATGTATTGTTGGTTTTATGAAAGACTACACATATGTGCATTTGCATTTGTTACATTACTCTCTGTATTGGCTCTGTCCAACAATGCAACGGTACCATCAATTAAGCATAATAAGAAATGAAATAAATGACTATATGTATATGAATACATGCATGGTACACAATCATATATTATCATACTGTATGTCATATCATATTAAATCATATTAAGTAACATGTTATATTGACATAACCTATTGGATCATTTTGAAACAACAAAATTAAGTAAACTATGCTTACATGATTAAGTGGTGCTTACTTGACTCACAAAAAAGTTTAAATTAAAGTCAAATATAAGCTTAATTAACTCATAAAAGGAAAAAAGTACAGGAACTCAACATATTCAAATTAACAGATCTGCCTTCAAACATTGAGTAACTATATTTACTCATTTTAATTATTTTGAGCATTTAGACTTACAGTGTGCTGAATAACTGAAACAACAGAAGTGTGTGTATGTGTGTGTGTGTGTGTGTGTGTGTGTGTTTAAATGGTGCTTACTTGAGTCACAAAAACTTGAAGATAAAGTAAAAATTTATAAGTTTATTGACCATTTAATTTGTTGTAGTGAAACATCGGGACATCACTTCAAAATGATGCTGGTTACTTTGCTTTGCTCAGTTATTATTTACCCAGAAACTCTTAATTCCATGTAAAACAAAAAGCTCAAAATATTAGAAGTTATATGATAAATATATAATATCAAGGTATCTCATGACCTTTGTTCTAAATAATGATTAACTACAGCATATTTCCAATACATATTTTCATTTTTGCATGTCTGTACAATTACTACAAAAGGATTTTTTTTAAAAACACAATGAAAAGCGGCATAGTTGTTTCTAATGCATTTTCTGCTATCTGCAACATGTGCCTCTTTCTAAAAAAAATAGTCCAAACTTTGAACCCTGGGCACCAGACATTATTAAATTCCTCTCCTGTAACATCATCAACCAGTTTAAGTTTTTTCAGATGGTTGGCCTTGCAAGCTTTCATTGGTTCAGCAGCACAGAAGAAATGACAACTAATTCACCCTCTGCAAACCTGAACTTGAAACTTGTGGAGATAATCATATATCACTCTTTGTAATGGGTCTCTTTCAAAGCAGCTGAGCAAATTTGAATGGTAGCATGAGGCCACTGAAGGAGGTCTTTAAAGTGTGAGAGCAAGAGATGAATACCAAATGGATGGTTATTAAACTGCCTTTTATCACATAACGAAAGACTTGTCATAATTCCTGAATCCTGTTGAGAGAAACAAACCTCATAGTTAACCACTGTGCCAGTAATGGCACTGAGGGCTCACTAATTTTTCAATCAAATCTTGAAAATATAAGTTTCTCAGTCCTCAGTCTTAGTCCTTACTCCTTAGAGTTTTATTCATATTTCAGGTATTCCATCTCAAATCAACATTTAAAATGGATCATATTGAATGTAGGGCTGACTATTCAAACTCTCCAGTGGGTTTTTAAAAAAATTATTATTAAATCCAGCATTCAGCTTTTTCTGTAGGCATTTAAATGCCCAGATTTAACATTAAAACAACTATCTTATGGATCAAAGAGTTGAACAAAATTATAGCTACTATATCACTAAATTGTTTTCCCCAAAAAAACGTTCAAAGGGGGAATTTTAATTTTCTCTAAAAGTTTTTATTTCTGAAAAATAGATCAACATGCTCTTAAAATGCCAGTAAAATTTTAAAGGGCTATGCAGCACCTTCTTAAAGTAAGAAATGACCTTCTTTTAAAAGTGTATGCTGAGGAATGTTCGATCTTAATCCTTTTAGACCTCAGTGAGGCTTTTTATACTGTAGATCATGCAATTTTAATTGACTGCCTCAAGCACTAGGTGGGTATCAGAGATACAGCACTGTGCTGGCTCAGCTACTACATTTCCCATAGAACCTTTTCTGCCACTGCAGGCAATTTGTCATCCTCCTCACCAGTGATAAATTGTGGGGTCCCACAGGGTTCAATTTTAGGTCCTATCTTCTTCCTTATATATATTCTCCCTGGGCCATAACATTTGTAAACATAATGTATTTTGTCAGCTGTCATAACTGAGAATTTTGTAATTGTATAGCTCTACTGGTTGTAGAACAATGGAAAACTTGACTGAATCTGAAGCCTGATCTACAGGTTTACTTGATTTGAGGTTATAACTGGGAATTGAAATGACATTCAGAACTGGATGACTAAACTTTTGCAGAAATTTTGGGCAAACCGATATTTTAAAAGAGGGATGGGTGGAGTTGCGGAAGAGTGGGGGTGCAATTTTTCTTTTCAAAGATGAGCAGTTTTTGAACTCTGCAAAAGGATCTTTGTAATCCCTGCTTGTGTTTTGGCATTTCAGTTAGCCACTCACCAATGTTAAATCATCAGAGAGACTTTTTCACCAAATACCAATTTAGCCCAAACAAGATAGTTTTTCATTAGCTTAAAAATAACACAACCATGACTAATTAATTATTGTCTTTCACAAACATAACAGCTACCACTCTCATTTTTTACATTCTAATGCATTTAACTTGCTGTTCATACATTTTGGGTATTATATGATTTCTTTGATATAGTATGTAGTGTTTCATGTTTTACCCATATAGGAAGCTTGACCAGATCTGTTGGTTTGAATGTTCTGTTCTCATTGCTTCCTACAACCATATACTCAACATTTGTAACTATGAAGAGGAGCTCTGCAGTTTGGATATAAATGTGAAATGTAAATCATCAAAGTAAGTAGTGATATATGTTTACTGATGTTATATTTCTAAAGTTCTGAGGCAAATACATAATGTGATGCTGTGGCGAAGTTCTGCTGAAGCCAGTATAAAGCCAGAGGTAGGAAATAATGCACTTTAATTAATTTTTCAGGTATTTGTACTTTATTTGAGTATTTGCTTTCCTGACCACTTTTCACTTTTACCCTCAAATATCATTACTTTTTACTCCCTAATTTTTTATACAAGCTCATTGCTTTAGGTTTAAAGCATTTGAGAGGAGATACTGATTATTTTGTGTTATTGCGCACCTTTCCAACATCAAACCTATTTGACCTTAAATTGAGGGAAAAATAACACATAACAAACAGTCTTATTGGTGCTCATCATGCATGACTGATGTAAAAAATATAAAGATGAAAGAGGCAAAAAAGCATGTATTATATGCACTATACTCACTTTTTCTCTGTAGAGGCAAAGTAATCTACCTATAGGCAGCAACACATACAGCTAGTTTTTTATCAGCTTTGTTTTTCTCTGCTTGTGTTCTACAAAAAAGTTGTTCAGAATGAATACATTTATTAGAATAACTAATATAAGTTGAAATAAAGTTCCTATTGCCTTTTATTGAAATTATTTTTATATTATATTAATATGACCTAAGCTTTGCACAAAAATGGTTAGTAGAAAGAGTGAGCCTGTACTTTTTCACTTTTACTTAAATAAAGAAATAGAATCAGTACTTCAGCTTCTACCAGTTTATTTTTTAACACATACTGTACACCTCCTTTGCATCCTCTTCCATCACACCAGCCCTCTCCCTCTGTCCTGCTTCACAACATCCATGAACCTTCTCTGTGGTCTTCCTCTTCTCCTCTAAGTCTGACAGTTCCATCTTTAACATCCTTTGTCCAATATATCCACTATTCCCGGCCTGTACATGTTCAAACCATCTCATCTTTGCTTCTCTTATTTTGTCTCTAAACCGCTCAACCTGAGCTGTCCCTCTGATGTACTTATTTCGAATTCTGTCCAACCTGGCCATTGCCAACAAAAATCTCAGCATCTTTATCTCTGCCACCTCCAGTTCTGCCTCCTGTGTTTTCGCCAGTGCCACAGTCTCCAAAGCATATTTGAAGTAAATTCAGGTATTTAATGTATACAGTTGATGCATCAGAAAGCAGACTTTGTGCCTCTGCTCTTACTTATTTTAATATCCATGTTGTTTCATCACTGTTTGAGGTTTAAAGATGTGTTAAAGGAACTTGAAATCCCTACATGAAAGATGTTTGCCTCATTATCACTTTGCGGTTTAAACACAATTTTCACACAATATTCAAATAGGAAAATCAGATGACTGCAAATTTTCACTACACCAAAGTTTCTTTAGCTCATGTCTTCTTTGAAACAGAAGAAGACGCCCAACAGCTTTACTTTGAACACCTATTCATTTTGTTTCAGTGTTTTTGTATGTCGTTCTGAATAGCAGCATCTAGTTCGAATATAAATGATCTTCTATTATGTCTGCTCAGATTAGGTGTGAATCCACTTTTGTTTTTTGTCCTTACTGAGAATTGTTGTTTTTGTTTCATTGCTTGATCTTGAAGGGCTGTGAAAACATAAATGCACACTGTGAACTAGATATAAATACAGCACAGTCATTCATTGTTTGAAGCCTCATTCATCTTGGCAATAAAATGGAAATTGGACACTTATGATTTAATACAGTGCTGTTTCAAGGCTTAGTCTCAGAGTCAAAATATGGGTTATGTTGATTTTTGAATGTAGTCTAAAATATTTCTTTATCCCTTTTAGTGTTTCAGTAGATGGACTGACTCCCTGATCCCAAACCTTTTTGATCTGCAACATAATCACACAGCATATTGCCATTCAAATATATCTAAAACACAGCAGGTTTTAGACATGGTGGGATTATAATTGTCAAGGCACAGAAGGCAAGAGGGAACTGGTATTCTTAAACTGTGCATGCAAGCCAAGAATAGCACAGCATGTACTGAATTAGTCATCAGGATATGTATTTTCTTTAATACTGAAAGGCCAGTGTAATTATTTTCCCCTAACCTTATTTGACAATAGTCTCATTGTTTCTGTTAAAGAAGTCCTGACTTCCCCTTGCTGAGGCCCTGCTGAAATTTGGCCTTTTCACCCTCTTCCTTTGACAATGTCCCCTGAGCCCTTTCTGCTTGATTTAAGCCATTTGGCCTGTTATATTGTGGGGTCAGGTGTTAACAATTCACTTCTGCTGAAGGGGCTGACTAGTCTGAAATTCATAAATGAGTTTTGCCAAAAACCCTGAGTGTGCCGATACAGGTTCTGCTTACCTCCTTGTGTCCTCAACCTACATCAGCAGCTGAGACCACTTTGTATCATATATTTTAAACCTTTTCGCTTTCATTGCCTACATACACACACTGAGTATCTGCATAAGATGGTCATAAGAGAGTTGATAAATGTACTGTACAGTATCATCTGGAAAGTTTTCAGTTCCATAAAGTATTTTATGTACCTCAGAAGACACTATTGTTAGCACATGCTTTGTGTTCAGCCTCACATACCAATATCAGTGCTTCCGCCTCCTCTAATGACTCTCATTAAAGATCTCTATCCTTGTGTCAGTCACTGGCCCTTTCTGAGATCCCTCCATCCTTGAAATTGAAGGCTGGAGTGAATCTTATCGCCAGTCATTAGCTTCATTCCCATTTCTCTGGTTCCCTTTATTGCTTAGTGTTAACCTTCTCACTTGGTGGCATTCATGGAGAAGTGTCATCCTTCTTTCAAAGGATTTATATGGGTTGCAGTATTTCAGCACACTGATCCCTGACATCTAATTTGATTTCAAATAGGAGGAGGTTGTCTGTTTTATGTGAAAAACATACTGCTATTTCTGTGCCCCGTTTTACTTCTTTCATTGTTATTTGACACTTCTTGTTACTGAAATCTGTGACAATAAACTGTTAGTGTATGAGCAGGTTTTTTTGCATACCACTGATGTCCAAGGACTCCTGCCAAGGAAAATGTATTGCAAACTGTATATTCAAGGCTTTCATGGATTATAAATCATAAAACAGTCTGAGCATATTTGTATAAAGCGGAATTAGATACACTTTGTGAACAAAAATATTGGGCCACACTGCTTAGTCACTGAATTCAGGTGTTTCATCCAGTCCCATTGCCACAGGTGTATAAAATCAAGCACCTAGCCATGCAGGCTGCCTTTACAAGCATTTTTGAAAGAATCAGTTTTTCTAAAGAGCTCACTGAATTCGAGTGTAGTACTGTAATAGGATGCCACCATTGTAACAAGTCTGTTTGTGAAATGTCTTCCCTTACAGAGATTCCACCATCAACTGTAAGGTGTGTTATTGTAAAGCAGAAGCACTTAGGAACTGCAGCAACTCAGCCGTGAAGTTGCAGACCATGTAAAGATGTAGAGTTGGGTCACTGAGCGCTGAGGTGCACCATGCATAAAAGTCACCAACTCTCTGCTATCTCAATGACTGCAGAGTTTCAAACCTCCTTTGACGTTAACATCAGCACAAAAATTGTGCACCAGGAGCTCCATAATATAGGTTTCCATGGCCTAGCAGCTACATGCAAGCCTTATATCACCAGGCACAATGCCAAGCACTGGATGGAGTGGTGAAAAGAATGCCACCACTAGACTCTGGAACTGTGGAGCGACAAATCACACTTTTATATCTGGGAGTCTGATTGATGAGTCTGAGTTTGCTGACTGCCAAAAGAGATTTACCACCTTGATTACATTGTGCCAGAGTTTGGTGGAGGAGAGATAATGCTATGTGCTTTTACTTCTGGTGTTGGTCTGGGCCTGTTAGTTCCACTGAAGGGAAATCTTAATGATTTAGCTTACTAAGATATTTTGGCCAATTCTATGCCTCCAACTTTGTGAGTACAGTTCAGGGTAGGCTCTTTTCTCTTCTAGCATGACTGTGCCAGTGCACAAAGAAAAGTCCATAAAGGCTTGGTTGGAAGATTTTGTTGTGGAAGAATTTGACTGGCTCACACAGAGCCCTGACCTCAACCCCATCAAACACCTTTGGGATGAACTAGAACTAAGATTGTGAGCCAAGTACTATCATCAAACATCAGTGTCTGACCTCACAAATGTTCTTCTGAATGAATGAATGGGCAAGAATTCCAATAGACACACTCCAAAATCTTGTCAAAAGCCTTTCCAAAGGGGAAACTGTTATTCCTGCACAGAGGTATCTATTGATGCCTATGGAAAAGCTCATGTAGGTGTAATGTGTAGGTGGCCCAATGCTTTTGTTTGTATGCGTTAACAGTCAGTTCCCCAGACTCTCAGGTCAGTAGCATTTTGAGACTCTGTACTAACTGTATTATTATGTTGAATGAATGCAGTTCTAGAACCCCTACCTTGTGCTTTTATTATGTTTGAGCAAAGTATTTTGCATTAATGCAAATACTGTAGCATTTTTATTCCTCTTCACAAATAGGAGAGCTGACTATGCTCCTCTCTCACAGCTGAAATTTGGAGATGCCTTTTGATTTGAAAAAATGCTCCCTGAAAAGGTCTTTCCTCTGTGGACTGCTAAGAAGCAATGTCTACACAAATACGCATATCTTGTTCGCTATCCAAAATATGTCATCTTAATCTTAATCAAGTCTTCCACAAACAGTTTCAGACCTACTGTCCTTGGAGAACATGCTTATTTCAAAATATGGATTTTAAAGAGACTTGGGTAGCCAAAATTCGTTTATATTAATATTGAACTGAGCTGTCCTTTTCGCCTTGGCATTTACCCATGACATCTGAAAAAAATTAGAATTACATGTGATAGTTAACCCTAACCCCTTAATAATGTGGATTTTCTCTGTCTCGTTTTTCTGTGCTCATTAACTTACCCTGCAGTGTTTACTTGCATGACCATCAGAAAGATTTTCAATGGCTTTGTCTGTAAATGAATCAAACATTCCTGTTGTTGTATCCAAAGGCACTTTATATGCATACATTAAAAAAACCACCTTCAAAAAGGAGGCATTTATACTCTTAATACTTATTCTGAAAGTGTTACGAGCATAAGTGAATTGTCATTGTTTTTTTCAAGCATAAAAAACAGGGCTGAAAACCCCCACAATGATTATAGTATCTTGTTTCTGTCAGATCCTCCTTAAAACTACATGGTTTTCCCCTTGTCATTGGTTTCTTTTCCTGGATGCACTCTTCGTTCATTTTTTAAAGAATTATTTCAGCTTGTCTACTTTTTCATGTGACACTATTGTTTCTTAAAACTGTGCTTTTAGAAATGCAGTTTTAGCATTCTGTGTCATCCCTGCTCAATTCTCTATCTACTAACAGCTATAATTTTTGCCCTGTATGTGTCTTACATTGGTTGAACACCCTGGAAAATAATTCTCTCAGCTTGGAGGCACTATAATGCTTTGATGAATAATTATAGGTTTTGAAAGACTAATTGTATTTTTTCATTGCAAATGATATCAGTGTAGCATGCTTGTGTAGTCGCGTCAATTTAGTTGAATGAGAAGGTTGTTTGTGTCAGCTTCTATTAAGTCACACAGAGTTGGCATTTCAGTTGTGTTCTGAATCTCTGATGTGATGTCTTTCTGGCTCAACATGATTCTGCACAGGGACATACATTTGAAGAGGAAATGCTCAAAACCCAAGAATATTTAGGGCTTTGTCTTCAGATGTCATCTGAATTCTTGATAATGAATAAATTAAAACAGCCCAGGGTTGTAACAAGTGTCTTGGGAAAGTCAAACAATATTTTCTTGGGGTAAAATCTGGGTGAGACGGTAGGCTGAAATAAAGACGAGGTTTACTGAGAACTTTTCTGTGCTGTTTCTGATGCATAAACTATAAATCTGAGATCATCAGATTAATTCTGACTGATCAAAAGAAAAGTAGGAGGCACATTATTAAAAATCTACAAGCTCCCTCCAACGAAGTATCCTCAGGTTGTTGACACAATAAAAACATCCTGGAAAATTACTTAACTCTAATTAGGTCAATGTGTTTTTGTAATTTTGCCTCAGTATACCACTACAGTGAATTTTAAATCAAACAATAAAAGACTTTTAGTTTTAATTCAAATGGTTTGACAAAAGCAATAATTTTTACAAATTACAGCAATTTTGTACATGGACACATTTTTCAGGGGCTCAAAAATAAATTGGAAAGACTGAATAATTTTACAGTGTTTTTAAATGTACCTTTGGCTGCTCCCTTGTATTCTCCCCAAGGGATCGCCACAGCAGATTAATCTGCACTGGCAATTTGGCAGAGGTTTTACACCAGACGCCCTTCCTGACACAACCCTCCATGATGAGAGTGGCTTGTGTCCCCACCTGGAATCAAACCAGGGTCATTTCACTTGTAAGGGGAATGCGTAAACCACTGCACTACAGGGACAACTAAACTTCTGTATGTAACTGTATGCATTTATGTGGAGCACTTTTTGTATACCATCTAAAACAATCTGTTAAGCTGCTGTTGTGCATTATAGCCAGATTTGTGCTTATAGTTAATTAGACCGGTTAGACATGTGTTTTAGTTGGGTGCATTTTTATCTAGTTGAGTTTCCATTAATCTTGACTTCATGTGAAAAACTAATGCCCAGTCACACAACTGATATTAGTTTCTTGTCACAGTAGAAAACATAGACAGTGCTGCAAGGTATGCATTAATAATGACTGTCTGCAACATCTGCAGGCAAAACAAAGATCACTTTAAGTATTGTGGCTTTAAATGCATGAAATAAAAGTAAAACATCATATGTTACAATTAAAAACAATGTTTGACTTAAGATAACAGATTGCGCTGGTAATACATTGCATTTTTTTAGCTTGTTTGAGTACAATGGTTGCAACTACTTGCTGCAGCTTGTCAAGTTGAGATCCTTCAGCTAAAATACATTTTTTGTCTGCTGTCACTGACTCATGTTTTTCCATAGATACCTGTAAACATCTGCTATTTAGCTGTGAATCAAAGAGACAACACTTATTGGCATAACCTTCTGGGGTGGACAGCAACACACTCAGACCATCTATTACCAACAGATGGCTCTTTAGAGTGACACTTGCTTTATGACCTTTAGCTGGGACAATTTTATTTTGTGACAAGGACAACACTTTCAAGAGCTGTGCTATTTCTTCAGTCGGCGTGCATATTTATCAGCCTATTCCAACAGGAATTTAATCTAAATGATAGCAAGGTTATCCTTCTTGAGTTCAATAGTTCTGCCACTTCAGTGAAGTAGTTTGTGCTAAAACTTATTGAGGCTGTAGACAATTAAATGAAAACAGTGTGAGCGTTACATTTTAGAAAGATAATTTTAGGAGTGAGTGCAGGTGAAGTGGATGCCGAATCTGTAGAGAAAAACATAGGTTTACACCATTACAATGTAAATCAGCAACAGACTACTATCCTACAGTACAAACACCCATATTGTTCTGTCCTCGTGAGTTTGTTTCAATGTAAGAAGCAGCTTCATCCATTTATGATAGGTAGGCTTGAGACACAGACACACACAACAATGCCACATTCGGAATCTCTTAATGAAACACTACAGAATGATAGGACACTTATGCAACTGCAAAGCTTAACTTGTTCCAAAGCATGTGCAGAAAAAAACAAAACACACATCTAGACTGTTTTTACTGATGTTCATATTTTCTCTGTGATCGGCATTTTTGTAAGCACGACTCATGGCCCAGCATTTTACTGTTGCAAACCCTCTAAACTATGAGGCCAGTTAGATACGAAGTCATGTATAATTTTCAAACAGCACTGCATAAAAGGTCACTAATAAATAGCTTTCATAACAAAAGAATGGCATATGGTAACAAGCTCAAAAGGTCTGAAGCCCCAGAAGTGGCCCCGAGAGGTTGTGCTGTTCCTTACACCTCACATTAGAGATTTGGACATAACAAAGAACAAGCTGGTTTTATTTTTAGACGATAACAGTAGATGGACTTAAAAATTTCTGTGTGAAGATGAACTGTCAAGAGGGCGTTCAAATCCAAAGGGTTTTTTTCCTTAGAGACATGAAGAGGCAGTCAGTTCAGTTATTCAGTTGTAATCTGCTCACTGTTGAGAAAAGTCTTGTGTGAAGCTGACATTTTGGCTAGTGAGTGAAGGACTCACCAAGTGTCCAAAATGAGAAGGGATTTTCCTGTGAAGAGAATTCATGTGGATCGCAAATTTATCAAACAAACAGACAAAAACACTTCACGCTGCATGCACAATTATTAGGCAAGTGAGTATTTTGACCATATCATCATTTTTATGCATACTTTACAACTCCAAGCTGTATAAACTTGAATGCCTATTGGATTTAAGCATACGAGGTGATGTGCATTTGTGTAATGAGGGAGGTGTGGCCTTAGTAGATCAACACCCTATATCAGGTGTGCACAGTTATTAGGCAGCTTCTTTTCCTCAGGCAAAATGGGCCAGAAAAGAGCTCTGACAGAGTCTGAAAAGTCAAAAACTATAAAAAATATTTCAGAGGGATGCAGCACTCTTGAAATTGCCAAGATATTAGGACGTGACCACAGAACCATCAAACTTCTTGTTAAAAAATACCCTAAAGGGTTGCAAGAAATGTGTTGAGAGAAAAAGATGCAAATTAACTGCCAAAGATTTGAGAAGAATGAAACGTGAAGCTACCAGGAACCCATTATCCTCCAGTGCTGTCATGTTCCAGAACTGCAACCTACCTGGAGTGTCCGGAAGTACAAGGTGTTCAGTGCTCAGAGACATGGCCAAGGCAAGAGAGGCTTAAACCCGACTGCCACTGAACAAGACACATAAGTTGAAACGTCAAGACTGGGCCAAGAAATATCTGAAGACAGATTTTTCAAAGGTTTTATGGACCGATGAGAGGAGAGTGACTCTTGATGGACCAGATGGATGGGCCCATGGCTGGATCAGAAATGGGCATAGAGATCCACTTCAACTAAGACGCCAGCAAGGTGGAGGTGGGGTACTGATATAGGTTGGAATTATTAAAGATGAGCTTGTTGGACCTTTTCAGGTTAACGATGGACTCAAACTCAACTCCCAAACCTACTGCCAGTTTCTAAAAGGCACTCTCTTCATGCAGTGGTACGGGAAAAAGTCTGCATCTTACAAGAAGACCATCATTTTTATGCAGGACAATGCTCCATCTCATGCATCAGAGTACATGGCTAGCCAGTCAAGGCTTTAAAGATGAAAGAATAATGACATGGCCCCCTTCCTCACCTGATCTAAACCCTATTGAGAACTTGTGGGCCCCTCTTAAACATGAGATGTACAGTGAAGGAAAACGGTACACCTTTGTGAACAGTGTCTGGGA